>APFE031392788.1:0-30068 GCA_000404065.3 Pinus taeda | reverse complement strand
GGAGACGAAGAAAGAGGCTCATTAAAGCTGAAATCCCTCTGGAATACCGTCTCGAATGGTTTTTGAAATCTTTAAAACCTGAAATCTCTAAGGATGTCTCCCTGTCCGGAGTCTATTATGAGGAGAAAACTACTTTTAGGGCCCAACAATTAGAATTGATTTATTCACAGTCTGGGATTCTACAAAAAATCTTGCCTAATGCTCCTGGGACTAAGGTTGATATAGCAAAGTCTAAGCCAGGTCCCCATGTGAACTTATTGAGCCAATTGCAACAGTTGTCTTTACAAATTCCTCCTAACAACCAGGTCACATTGTCTAACCCTTCGTCTTCCCAACCCTCTTCGATTAATGCCATCTAATCTGCCAAACCCAAAGGAAATCAAAATTCCAATGGGAAAAAGAAAGGACGAGGTAAGAAAAAGAGTCAAGATGGGAAGGCTGACGTAAATAAATCCCGCAATAATGTTGGTGGTGGTAGAAATGAGTCTAGAAAGAAAGTCAAGTTTCTGTGCAAGTTATGCGATGTAGACCATTTAACTCATCTCTACCCAAAGCTTCAAGACGCTCAGCGCTTGTTAGGGTAGCAAGGGACTTCTAGCTCTCAAGTTTTCTTAACCAACCCTTTTCCCCAAGGGCAACAACTGTTTACTGGCGCGAATTCAAACCCTGGTACCTCCGCAGGGGGAAACCAGGAAGGGGAAAAATCATCAAATGTTTTCATGATGGGTTCTAATGTCCATGTGGCCACTCGGTCGTGTGATTATGGTGAAGCAGAAACTTCCAAGGACAAAAATGTTGCCGTAAATATCGACCTTCATATTGAGCGACCCCCTGTCGATATTATACCACGGATACCAAAAGGTTCCACTAAGCGTGCAACTATTAATCCAAATGCTAGGGCCACCCAGAATTACTCAATCGTTGTGGATCTAGCTTAGAGTCCATGCATTATGTCCAATTTAGAGGTTCTCTAGTCGTGTCCAGCTCAACGAAGTGCTTTGCTTTCGGTGATAGGGGCAGTTGATCCAACTAATTCTTTAGTGCTCACTTTTGACATGTTAAATGTCAAAAAGTGACTCCCTCATCACATGGCCTTTCAAATAAAGTCTACATACCGGAAAATTAACATTTTTCATACCGTTATTGATGAAGGAGCTTCCATGTGCGTCATGTTGATGTCATGCTGGAAGGCCATTGGATTGCCTTCGATTGTTCCTTCACCTACCCTCCTGACTTCATTTGATGGACATTCTCATAGACCGCATGGGATTATCTTGCCCTTTCCCATATGTGTTGGGGGGAAGGTCGTGAATATCGAAGTAGAATTCATTGACGCTAACTTAGATTACAATATCCTCTTAGGAAGGAATTGGGTATACGAAATGGATGCCAATGTTTTGACTCTGTTTCGTGCCATTTGCTTTCCTCATGAAGGGAAAATTGTTAAGGTTGATCAATTGGATTACTCTCCAACCGATCCTAGGGAAATTTTGGATTCTACTGTTCCTTCAGTGGATAACCCTCATCTACCTACTGAGAATCTAGGAGTTGGGATGTATTCTTCATTGATGGGTAGCTTGGCTTTTCCCTCTCCTATTGCTAGAATCAATGTCATTTCATCAACCAAGGAGTCTTCACAAGAAGAATCCTTTCGAACTCATTATTTTTCAGACCCTTGGACCTTACCTTCACCTACGACCACATTAGTTGAAGGAAACGTTGGTGGAATGGCATTTCCTATGTCTACAAAAAAACTTATTTATCAGTCTATCATTAACTCTGTAGATAACCATTCTACTCCTTTCTCTGAGGAGGAGTTAGATGGTGATGTGTCCCCGACCTGGACCCTTGATTCTACCTCCACTATGAACTGCTTAGATATGGTTTTACCTTTCGAAGAAGCAATCCTAGAACTAATGATGGGTGTAGATCGACCTTGGGAAGACTTACACCATCATTCATTTTTTGTTCCTCCGTTGCAGGAAGTAGAATCTAGGTTCTCCGAGCTCTTTACTAGTGATGTTTGTACTGTATCAAATCCTTTGGCTCCAGCACACTTTTTGCCGAAGGGAATATGTCGGTGATTTCGAAAACGATATCTATAAACATCTCTAGGAACCCTAACATGATCGAGAATCTCTTCATCAGAGCCGAATGTTCCCCTGAAGAAATTCAAGCTTACACCGACCTTTTTAAGGAATTTCGAAATGTATTCGCTTGGTCTTATGAAGAAATGCCTGGCATTGTTCCATCCATGGTTCAACATGAGATCAAGACGTATGAAAACGCCAAACCATTTCATCAAAGGCTTCGACTAGTTAATCCTCGGAAAGCAGTAGCCATTAAAGCTGAAGTAGAGAAGCTACTCAAGGCGGGTTTCATATACCCTATTCCTCTTACCGATTGGGTTTCTAATCCAATCCTTGTGGATAAAAAGAAAGGAACAATCCGAGTATGCATCGACTTTAGGGACCTAAACAAGGCTTGTCCCAAAGATAATTACCCCACATTGTTCATTGATGAGATTATTGATGAGTGTGGGGGTAACGAGATTTTCTCCTTCATGGACGGTTTTTCTAGTTATAATCAAATCTCTATCCATCCAGAAGATCAGCATAAGACAATTTTATATGTCCCTGGGGTACCTTTGCATATAAAAAGATGCCTTTTGGTCTTAAAAATGCTGGAGTTACCTTCCAGCAGGCCATGTTATATGATTTCCACGACATTAAACATATCATCGAAGCATACTTGGACAATCTAGCTACTCGTTCTTGATAGAGAACTGATCACCCTAGTCATCTTCGATTGGTTTTTGAGCGATTTCATTTTTACAAAACCCGGTTGAGTCCCAATAAGTGCGTTTTCTTGGTTACATCAGGTCAATTATTAGGGTTCATTGTTTCAAATGAAGGGATTAGGGTTGATACCTTCAAGGTAGAGGCAATAATTCAGTTGCCTCCCCCGTCATCGATTCGGCAACTTCAAGTCTTCAAGGGAAGGCTAATTTCTTAAGACAGTTTATAGAGAATTATGCCAAGATCACTAAAGGGTTTATGTGTTTTCTATGGAAAGGAGTTCCATTTGTATGGGATGACTTTACGCAATGGTCATTTGATGCCTTGAAAAAGGCATTAGTCTCTGCCCCGCTTTTGAGTCCACTAGATTATGGTAGAGACTTCCTTTTATATCTCGCTGCAGTAGAATCAACCATAGGTATGGTTCTCGTTCAGGAAGATGATGCTCTCACAGAGCATGTGATTTATTATTTGAGCTGAGGCTTGATAGGTCCTGAACTTCGCTATTCTCCTATTGAGAAGTTGGCCTTGGCAGTTGTCCGTGATGTCCAGCGGCTCCGCCGTTATATCTTGCTATGCAAAACTATTGTCTTAGCGGCGGTCAATCCATTTAAATTTGTCCTCAGTAGGCGAGTGATATCTCGATTTCTTGTCTGCCAAGTTTAAGAAATCCATGGTTTTTGCTGAGTTAATTTCTGATCTGCCTTGTGGATAGGATATTATTTATGAGGAAAGTTTTCCTGACGATCATTTATTCCTCATCTCTTCACTCGACCCTAGGTATGGAGATATCATTGTCTATCTCCAGATTTTGAAGTTTCCCTCTACTTTCTCTAAGGATAAACGTCAAAAATTACATCACCTGGCCAAGAATTATGTCATCATCAGTGATACATTATATAGTCGAGGGGCTGATTCAATCCTTCGGGTTGTTTAACCTTAGAGGAAGCAGAGTTAGTGCTCAATGAATACCATAGTGGAGCTTGTCGTGGTCATCTTTCAGGGTTTGCTACAGCTCAGCGTCTCTTGTGTGTCGGCTATTTTTGGCCTTCGCTCTTCAAAGATTGTGTTTAAGCGGTCAAATGCTATCACCCTTGTCAAATATATACTTGGAAGATGTGCACACATCTAGATCCTCTTTTTCCTGTTGTCACTGTCGGTCCTTTTACTAAGTGGGGTATTGATTTTACAACTTGCAATCTGCCTTCAACAGTGAATCACAAGTACATTATCGTGGTCGTAGACTACTTCACCAAGTGGGCTGAGGGCATGCCCACTTATAAAAATGATAGTGAAACAACGACATTGTTCCTTTTTAATCAGATTATCTCAAGGTTCAGGATCCCGAGAGAGATTGTCACTGACCATGGCAGTCATTTCCAGAATCAACTAATGTCTGAATTGGCTCTCAAACTGGGTTCCGGCAGGAACATTCGTCTCCTTATTATCCTCAGGCCAATGGACAGGTCGAGGCAATAAACAAAACCCTTAAGACAATCATGCAAAGGAAAATCGACAAAATCTATCCAATTGGCATCTTATGTTCTATCCGACTCTTTGGGCATACCAAGCCTCTGTAAAGACTGCTACAGGTTTTACACCATTTCAGTTAGTTTATGGGATAGAGTATCTTTCCTATCGAATGTGAAATTCCATCTCTTAAGTTAGCTGTTGAGCTCCTTCCAGAGACTTCTAGTCTTGAAGAGCACCTCCTTCATTTGGAACATCTCGATGAGCAACATCGAGATGTCGCCACAATTAATGAGGCTCATAAGAAAAGGGTTAAAACTCAGTATGATAAAGTTGTCCCTCCTCGAGTCTTTTATGAAGGCGACCTTGTCTTGGTCTATGACCAAGATAAGGATGCCTTGGGGGCAGGAAAGTTAAAGCCTATGTGGTACGGTCCCTTCATAATTAAACGAGTTTTAGAAAAAGGGGTGTATGAGTTTATCGATTTTGAAGGAAACAAGTTGGCGGAGCCCCGAAACGGACTCTACCTCAAGAAGTACTTTGCTTAAGTAACAGCTAGGCAATGGCTTCTTTGTACATTTTGTATATTTGTACATATCTCATTGAGAGTTTTTGATATCGACACTTTTTGGACTGTTGTGGCAGGTGTTGATGGATGACTTGGTCTATTTTGGATTTGCCGATGGTGCTAGTTGGCACACTCGGAACCTTTCTTCCGCAGCTTGGGTACTCTACTACCCAACTGGTCAATTGATGGTGTCAAGGGGAGTATGCATTGGTCCCGCTTCAAATAATATGGCTGAGTATACTGCTATCATTAATTTACTATCTGAAGCAATTTCTTATCAAATCGATTCGTTGGTAGTTTATCTTGATTCATAATTGATAGTGTCACAATTGAATAACATTTATCGGGTAAGGGATCCATATTTATACCGCCAGTATTTAAGGGTGAGGTTGTTGCAAAGATCATTTACTTACATTAATTATTTGCACATTCCAAGGTCTCATAATTGGTTAGCTGATTCTATCGGTAATCAAGCATTAGACTGGCACATCAATCATTCATCACAATAAAAGTAAATATCAGAAAGTCAAATTGTATATATATCATAAAACATCTCGAGTGTACATAAGTGTGTCCAAAATAATATACAAAATTGGGACTCAAATGCCCATAATCATGTCCAGTACATCTAATGCCCCGGCTCGGGATGAGTGGCTAAGTAGGAAACTACTGCATTGGCCACACGCCTAAGAGTGCAGACCCAGTCTCATGGCATGCCAACACATGACACTGCATATCTATAGGGAGATCCTCTATGGCTGCCATCAGTACTTGTTGGGTTAGTCTCACCAAGTGTCACTGAACTGTGCGTAGAACTCACTCTGTATCTGCAGTCACCTCTTCGGCTCATTGGCTACGACGTCCATGCCGTGGGAACCCATATGGTCGCACCGGCCCAATATCTGGAACGTGATCATCATATTAGTCTTTTGAATTCTATCAAAAATATTTTTCCAAAATTCATTATTATATTTGAAAAATCACAAAAAAAAAATCAAAAACCTTTACCTATGTTGCCCCATGTTGTGGTCAGTGGTAATACTAGATCGAGATCTCCTCGGAAGTCCAACCCAGCATAAGGGTAGTCATCTACATCGATGATCTGCTGCTCGCATAGGAGAAGAATTCATCATCGAATGCAGTCCATGGGACATCCCCACCTCCTGGATGTTTCATCAAGTCAGTCCACCTGCCCATTTGTGGATCTCGTGGGGTTCTGATCGAAACCGGTACTCTAGGACGAAGTGCAGGGACCCTCTCAAAGAAGAAATAGCACAAAATCGTTCCATATCTAAATTTTTTGGTCTGCCCTTTCTTGATAGAAGTAAGTTGGCTTTTTAGGCTGGCCATAAGAGGAGTACACCAATCAAATACGGTGGTGAGACAATCTACTGCCAAGCTCATGGCTAGCCGTGATGCCTGGTGCAAAGAAGCTGATCCATTCACTCTAGCTATAGTGAACAGGATTATCCTCACCGATAAACTCTCCACATGTTTGATTGGAATTTGACTTCCAATCTTTTTTGGATGTCCTAGGCAATAAATATGTATGTAGTCCTCGATTGACAGAATACCTCATGACTTGCCCCTGGAATGTACTACCTCTCCCCTCCGGGAAAGGCCCATGATGAAATAAATGTCTTCAACTTCTATTTTGGGTGGCATCTGGTCAATCATAAACGAACCATCCTCGATGCTCCAGTAGTGAATGAGCATTTCAAGCAGGCGAGTGTTTGCTTTCATATTTGGAATTCTAAAGAACTTTAGCAAACCGCATCCACATAAGGCATCCAAAGCATTAGGATCGCTCATAAACTCATCATCCACTAAGGTATGCTCTCTTTCTCGCCAAGTGACAAGCATCCTGAAGAAAAAATGAATTTAGAACGATAGTTTTTTTGTTTCAAAATTTTCATGGTGTATACATGGGTCCATTTTACACACAGTTGCATGTAGGGCCTACATATATGCAGGTTTCATATATCCAACCCGCGTATAGACTGCGACGAAATTTTGACAAAAATTCAATGGTAAAAATTATTTTAAAAACTATAAAACTAGTCACAATTGAATGCAAGACAAGTTTAAGGGTTACCTGGTAATTTTGGAAGGATCTGAATGGTTGAATTTGGCATATGGAAAAGTTTGCTCCGTTTGCTCCACTCCTTTGCTCTCAAAATCAAACGGTGAAAATGGTGAGTCCAAAAACTATTTTATAGGCTTAGAAAATGCAAAAATTTTTCAAAACTTGATTTTGTTTGGTCTCATGTAACTTTTAATTTGGGAGCTTGGAATGTCGAGAATGGTTTGATTTTTAGGACATTTTGGATGATTTTTCAACAGTTTCAAGACATTTCCATGACTGTTGACCCGTCATGGCAGGTATCGTTTTCTCACTGGCATATAGGTTAGGGAATCCATTTTTCCTTTGCGTTACGCATACTAGCATCCATTTGTCGATACACTTGCCATAGGGTCGATCCCATCGTGTTATGGTTCGTAAATCACCTTCACTCGCCAATTTTTTAAATCATGACATGATGGTAGATCCATCCTTTTCATGGGCATCGTAGTTAGCACCTCACTAACATTTGTTTCCCATGCTGCTTCGATCTGAGTAGGCTCATTCCTCTTTGCTTCCTCGCTTCGTTCTGACCTTATACCCTATAGGTTCCTTTGTGTTGAGTTGTACTACTGCATTGCATTTTGACCATTTGCAACTTTTGGCCTTGAGCCGACTTCACTTGGACTCGTGTTTAAGCCAACTTTTGACCATCACGACTACAAAATTCAACTTGCATTCCCTTGACTTCCGCAACTTGACACACCTTGATCCGTGGAAGGAACACACCTTTGAGTGTCTTTGACCAGTTTTCACCAACCTGCATTGAGCATAGGATTGTTCCAATCTAGGAACTAGATCATCTGTTTCACCAACATTCATTCTTTCCACTATACTATAGCATTCTTTTATTCTTTTTCCAGCTTAAAGAAAAAGACAAAAAAATTATATATTCCAAAAAAGAGCGGGAAAGGGACCATATTTCCACTTATTGTTGGCAGCTAGAGTCAATCGTGTCGCCCTTGAACAAAGCACTCAAAACAAAGTCTCCTCCATTTGGGTGGGATTTAGTTTGACTTAGGTACGCCTTAACCTTGTTATTGAGTCAATTCTCCCTTGATTGGTTATCTCTTCCAATCATATGGTGGGTTCATTCGTGCCTCCTATACAACGAACTTATACAAAGTCATCATATGCTGCCACATAGTCACATTGAGTCATGCTTTTGTTCAAGTGAAGTTAGCGTGAGTTGGCCTCTTTGCAATGTCTCTTAACTCATTTTTCAGTCGGCCATCCCTGGTTGTCAGTGTCTTGTCTATCATCACATCAGCTATATTGGTCCTGTACTTGTGCCGGTTTGAGAAGGCCCCCATTGGCTTCTTGCTAGCAGGTCTTTTCCTTATCGACGACGACATTTTGCTCCGAGGACAGGCCTAGAGCTGCACCCTGGCCCTATTTTCATTATTGATAGGTCACCTTGTGCCCAACATCGATCAGTATCATGGGTCGTCGACTAAGTGGTTTCCCTTGTGTTTGACATCAACTTACATTATCACACATTGGGATTAATGCAGTACCTTGGTTTCCATTTGACCCTATTGGTGGATACCTCGCCTCTGTATCAACTTTCATTATTGGTTGGTTCAAAGGGTTTCTGTCGTGTGCTAGCCACATCTTGTGTACGCTGGAAATGTGCTTTGGTTGGGTTACTACATCTTTTTTTGTCTGATTCCCTCCACATTATTGGCCTATGGGTTACACTCGCACTAGATTGATGAAGGATGCCTTAATGCCTTCCTTCTAGTGGATCTTTCCCCATCAACTATGACTCATTTCTCTGGGGCAAAGATATAGAATCCATTTGGAAGTACCTTGGGGTTTGCAGTCATTAGTGGCAGATCCTTCGCTATCGATAGTGGGAAACCATCATTTTCTCCTGATTGATAGATTCTTATAGGTGTTCGACTTCAGCTCATCTATTCAAACTTGTTAGATTGTACTAGGTACCTTGACGCTCATTATCATTATCGGTGAGTAGTCTCACGTTTGTTAACGGTAAACATCAATGACTGGTAATCAAACGATTTCTCACATGGTCGACTTCAGATCATTTATTCCTATGGTGTAGAAATATACCACGGCAGTCGGTGAAGACCTCAGGTTTCATCAGCATTCATTGGTTCACTTGACAGTTGCTCCTATTGGTGCTAGTTGATACCACTCCACCTTATATGTTGCAATCATTCATAGAGACATTCTATATGATGGCACCTGAGTTTGCAGTGTAGTAACATCTTACTCCATCATGTTCAGTTGATACTTCTTGCGATCAATCTTTGATATCAATGATCCACTTCATCCTTAAGGATCATTGACATTCTTGTATGTGATATTCAGACATGTACTTGTTCTATCATGATCAGATGATCCATTATGTACCTTCCAGTGTTTATACCTGTATACTTAGTGGATCCGCTTGTACTTGATATGCAAACATGCTTTACTTTCTCTAAGCATGGGTATGCCCGCCTCAGACAGTGTTTCTTTCTGATCTCCTTTTGTGGCTTGGCAGACTGAACTTGGGTGAAGTCCTTCTCAGTTTTTGACAGATTTCCTTTCCATATACTTGCTTAATACATTTCAGCCATCATCTACCCCTTATGACCTCATATATTAAGGGCATCTATTATAGCTCCAAATATCACTCTTGATGTTTGTGATGCTGCACTCATGGCCTAGGGCAACCCCTCCTTCCAGACCTGGTCCCAATATAAAAAAAAAACAGTGTTTTACTCCCTATAGGGGACATTACCCTGAGCTAAATGCATGTGTGCACGGGTCTGTGTATACCGCACCCGCGTATATGTCTTAAAACACTTTAAAAAATTAAATCTCCTTAATTTCAGGTGGAGATCATAGGTTTTACCTGTTGATTACCTATTAGTGCCTGTGGCCCAACTATTCCCAACGAATTCCCAACTAAAAAACTACTTTGGAAGAAGTACAAAAAGCTTCAAGGGGAAGGCCTAAAGGAGGAGGAGAGATAGAGAAAGATCACTCTGTTGAGATTATCCCTGACCATGTCTAAAGATCCTTGTGCTTCCAGCACTTCCCCCATTATAGGAAACCCTTGTTTCCTTGTGTTATGATGTCTTTCTACTACTTGAGATATCTTGGAGCAAGTCATGGAAGGAGTTTGTTGAAGTCTTGAGACTGGACGAATCTGGAGGACGGTTCCGCGTAGAGCCTACGAAAGGAAGACTCAAGTGAAATCATTCATTTTTGTACTTTAGTTATCTATAATAAAAGAAACACTTGTCTTGTTCCTGATATAAATCTTCTTCATGTTTATGATATCAATGTTATGATTCACATATGAATGGTTGTTTTAATTGTATAACTAACTACCTTTCAGTATGCTATGAAGATGATTTCTTTATGATGCTTGGTCAATATACTGTTGTAATTTCTGGAATTGATTGTTTTGCAGGTTGAAGGACTAGAAGGAACTCCAAGAGGGTTTGGATCCTAGCTGGATCTTGCCAAACGAAGGACCCCCAAGTGCACCCCTCTTCATGTAGTTTGTTTATATTAGCATCATGGTTATGTGGAATGTGTGTTTTTCTTTGTAGATAACCTTTGATCTACTAGGGTATCAACCCAAGACCCTAGGGGAATTTATCCCTTAACAAGTTGTAGAAGAACGGAAGATTGAAACCTAAAGAAACCCCAAATCATAGAAGAATTGAAGAAAGCGTGGAAAAGTTCTAAGTAAAGGAAGCGAGAAGAGGAATGAAGAGTGAGGCACAGGTACCGTTAGATCTCATAAGATCAACAGTCCAGATCATATCGCGTCGGCAGATTAAGTCCCGTAGGTTTAAAATCCAGTTTATACTCAGGAATGGCACAAAACATAGTCGGAATTGAGTTTCAGACTTGAAGTATTATAGAGAGTGGTCTAATATATATCGATTCCATAAGATTGGCACTTTGAAGTGGAAGGATATGGCCTGGAGGTTTAGCGAAATGCGATCGCGTGAATAAATCTCAACCGTTGAATTGTGAATCAGATTGACGGTCGTGATTGGATCGTTAAATCACAGTCGGAGGAGTTAGGGTTGGTAGTCAATGGGAATGTCGATGTACCGATAACGATAAAGCGCTAGTCGACGATTGAGAAAGTGGATTTAGGAGAGCACGGAGGTAGTAGGCGGACCCAACGATAGTGGTTAATGTGATTTATAAACATTTAAAGGCCAACCTTATATGGTTCGGAGCGGTATTTCAATGGGTTTCCCTTTGCATTCCAAAATAGCAAGGTCGAGTCATTTGATTGGAAATGTGGTGTTAACGATTCCGATAATCGCAGAGATCGGAGTCGGAGGGTTAACGAGGCATATGCATGTTAAAGACCTATGAAAGGAGCTGATAGTGATTATGATAAGGTGTAGCATCAAAATTTATGTAGGAACCGTACAAAGAGCAGAAAGGTATGGTTTATCGATATTTTCCTTTGTAATGGTTTATAAAGTGAAAATAGCCCGAGAGAAGGTTATATACGTTAAATGTATGTATTAAAGGGAAAGTTTATATATGAGAGTTTAAATTATGGTTTGAAGGTTACAAGGGGTTTAGCAGTCTCGATAAGGAGGAATGGAAAGGCTTTAATAAGGTCTCATACAAAGGCTGTGAGAATTGATATAAGTCCCGATAAGAGGTTTGGCGGGGTGATTGGGTTCCGATATAAAGGAACCAAGATAAAAGGGCCTTAATCATTTGACATTTATGAGGTTGAGGTTTTGACTCCATTGCAGAGTTAAATACCTGGGATAGTCATGTTTATGCATTTTATGCATACTGTGGGTATGTGCAGGTTATACACACACACACATATATATAAATATAATGGACAAAATTTCGAATCCAGATTTTAAGGGTCACTAGGCGAATTAAAGAGGTAAAAAATTCACCCTTTTCGACCATCATTTTCCATGCATCGTGGCGAGCTACCACCCATGCCATCCCCCAATGGTCCAACAACACTGAAAAAAAAATATTATTAAATGGGGTGGGTGGGCCACTCACTGATAGACCCGCCTAACCCATCGGTCAAACAACAGAATCATATAAATGAAACATATAATGGGTAGGTCCACTGGAAACCCGATCCCTCCCAACAAAAAAACAACTCCACATGGTGGAAGCTAAAGGGGTTCAAACCTGCCCTATCCATGTGGGATAGCCTACCAACGAGTGGCCCTAACATTCAAACAACTGTTAACCTTTAAAAAAAAATTAACGCATATTAACAATGACTCCAAACCATATATGGGTGCAATAGGTTTTGAACCCGACCCACCCCCACCATACCTTTCTTCATTTGCCAACTTGCCAATGACCTGTTTTGAGAACTTCGCCCACGTAATTTTATTTAAACCATTTCCATTCGACCGAACGGAGGAGGAGGAGGTGGGGCCGAGGAGCAATAGATCATTTTTGCAAGTGGAACCAAGAGCACCCAAGCCAAAAACATGCCCATGTGGGCACGTAAACTAAGAAATAATCTGAAGGAATCTTGGGAGAATATTCTTACAGGGAATATTGAGGGAATCTAAAGATTCCTTGGAGCTGCAGAGGTCACTTTCTTAGAATAGGTCAATTTTATAGTCGTTTGACATGATTTCGCGCCACGAATCCAACGGTGATATCTATTCTTGCATCTTAGCTTGGCATTTTTCATCCATAACATAAATTGGACTTATAAGGGTCATTTATCTAAAGTTTATAGTAATTCATTTTTTTTCATTTAATTAAAGAAGGCCTCCACACTTTGAGCAAGGGTTGGAGATGTAGCCCACATTGGGTGAACTTCGTAATCAAATAAATTGTGTGACTTTGATCTCATGGTTTCTTTATGATTTCTACTTCTTTTTCATGTGTTTAAGTTACTTGGTTACATGTTATTTTATATGGCATTTTGCATGCATCCTTGAAGTTATAATATCTAGATCAACTTTGGTATCAGAGAAAGTCTTCTTGATGCGAGTTGCATGAGTGAATGTTAACCAGGAACAAGCTCCAAAGAGGAGAAGGAAAACTCAAACCCTTTGATCCTGAAGTGGGGAATGTACCACGAAGATGAAACATGGCAAATGAGGAAGCTTGAATGGAGGAAGAGCGAAAATATCACAATATCTTCTTCACTATGGCAAAGAATGTTGACTTTGGAGAATATGAGAAGACAACCAAGCCTAGGAAGAAAGAACCAGATGACCATGCATCGGTAAATCATGAAGGTGGAAGAGGAGGGCCGCATGAACCTTCCTCTCCATCCTCTAGTGACAATTATTCTTATTCTTCTTCTCATCACTCTAACATGCATCATAAGAATACATCTAAGAAGCCATTTTAAAGTTAGATGTAAAGTTTGAATTTCCCACATATAATGGAGAATGTAATGCAAATAAAATAAAAAATCGGATTAGACGGATCAAGGTTTATTTCCAGATTCAGTAGATCAAGGAAGATGAGGCCAAGATCCAATTAGCATATCTTTGGCTGAGTGCCTCCACTCTTGTCTCGTGGGAGAGCAAGTTGCAGAAAGGCAACAAAAATTGGGGTAGTCTCCTTTCTTCTTGGTCCAATTTTGTTTATGCATTAAAAGATCAGTTTTATCCTTTAGGTTATTGACAAAAGTCTTTAATGGAATGGAAATATTTGAGACAAGGAAAGCATCAAAATGTACAAAGATTCACAAAAGAGTTTAGAAAATAAGCATTGAATTTGGGCATTTCACTTGATTCACCTAAAACTGTAACAAAGTATATTGGTGCTTCACATAGTTACAACATGCATTCTTTGTTATTATTTGAGCCTACTACTATTGATGTGGCCAATGTGAAGGCCATTCACCTTGAAAGCAGGGGAAATAATGATAAAGAAGAGAAACCAAAGAAATCATCTTTCAAACATCATAATGGGAAGTTCAAAGGAAAAGGAAAGGGAAAGGACAAGAAGGAACCTACAACCAAGAAGGAGGAAGGAGCAAATCCATCTTGCACAGATTTCAATAAGGAAGACATGATTATGAATAAAGTTGGAAGTTGCATCTAGAGTTGAAACCAAAGATATTTAGTGGGAAGAACAAGCAAAAGATTGTGGCAATCATACAATAGGACCTTGGATCTTATTCGGGTGATGAGACACTAATCATAGCAGTGGGCACACAAGGTACTCTTTCTCTTCATGCTAATGAAAATTTTGAATTGCATGCAAGCACAAGTTCTTCAAATGAGTCTCTTGTTAGTGAATGAAAGAGGATTGAATTGTTCCACATTAGAGTCATAAAGAAACATACTAAAGTGGAAACCTTGATTGATCTGGGCTCATAAGAAAATTTGGTTTCAAAAACCTTGGTTAAGAAGTTAGGATTAGAGACCAAGCCTCATCTGAAACCATACCCTCTTCGTTGGGTGTGTGGTAAAGCCAAATTAAATGTAACCAAGCAATGTAGAGCTAGATTTGTTATTACATCAAAACTAGTAGATGAGGCTGATATTGATGTTGTACCATTGGACATATGTGGTATTGTAATGGGGAGTCCATATTTGTATGACAGGAAAATAGTTTTCTTTCACCATGAGAACAAGTACCATCTCACAAAAGATGAGGTGGAATACATTGTTAGAATTCATCGTACTAAAGTCAGTGCTATTCATGAAAGTGCAGGTCATATGAAGAGATTGATCAATTCCAGCAAAGGGTGTATTCTCATGGTTGTGAGAGCAAAAGATGCAGAGGCATCTGAAGCTTTCCAAGGTTTTGTTCTCACTCATAAAAGGGAATTGTATGAAACCGTTTCTAATTATGATGGGATTTTTCAGGAACCAAGTGGGTTTCCTCCAAATCATGAGATCCAACAAGAGATTCACTTGCAACAAGATGCTCATTTACCCAACATTGGTATGTATAGGTTTTCATCCATTGAGATGGAGGAGATAAAGAAGCGGGTACAGGAATTGTTGGACCAAGGGGTGATAAGGAAAATTTCTTCTCCATGTGGCTCACCCATCGTGTTGGTGCTAGAGAAGGATGGAACATGGAGGATGTGCATGGACTATAGAGCACTCAACAAAATAATATGAAGAATCGGTTCCCTCTCCCTCACATTGATGATTTGTTAGATCAATTGAAAAATGTTGTCTATTTCACAAAACTAGACTTGCACAGTGGTTATCATCAGGTCAAGATTGCAGAATAGGATGTATGGAAGATTGCATTCAAAAACAAGCAGGGGTTGTTTGAATGGTTGGTGATGCCATTCAGACTATGAAATGATCCAACCACATTCATGAGGGTGATGAATGATATTTTCAAGCCTTTTCTTGATGATTTTTTACTTGTATATCTTGATGAAATTATTCTTTTTTAGTAGGACATGGGAAGATCATGTGAGTCATGTTAAAAAGGTGTTTGATGTTTTGCAAAAAGAAAATTTTTATGTCAAAATGTCTAAGTGTGAATTTGGTAAGACCTCATTGGTTTACTTGGGTCACATTGTCGGAGGTGGACAATTAAAAATAGATCCTTCTAAAATTGATGTGATTGTAAAGTCGCCTAAACCCATTAATGTTACAGAGGTTTGTAGCTTTTTGGGTGCATTAAAATACTGGAGAAGCTTCATTGCCTACTTCTCCATCATTGAATCCTCCTTACATGCATTAACAAGTGTGAAGAAAACCTTTCAGTGGGGAGGAAAGAAAAAAAAATCCTTTGGTACACTACAAGAGAATATCAGTACCACACCAGTTTTGGCCTTACTTGACCTCCAACAACCTTTTGAGATCGAGGCTGATGCTAATGGATACGCCATGGGAGCAGTATTGATGCAGCGAAGGAAACCTGTATGTTAGCATTCAGATACATTCTCCCAAGCTATTGTGAACTATCCCACATAAGAAAAGGAGTTGTATTTCTTGGTTCAAAGCATCAAGAAGTGGAAGCACTATTTGATTGGCAAGGAGGCCATTATTAACACAGAGAACGGCCCTTTTAGTACCTCCAGTCACATACCAAGCTTCAACAAGCATGTAATTTCATATGGATGGTATTCCTCCAATAGTTTCACTCGGTAATAAAATACAAGAGCACCAATAACAAAGTGGTAGGTATGCTTTCTCTCCCTCCTATTTTTGCATCTATAGTTTTGAAAAATGCTTCTTTCTCTTTTGAAATTTATGTTGAAAAGTATGTTCATGATGATTATTGTAAGGAGATTTATGAAAATCTGACTCATGGATCGTATGTGGGCAATTACCATTTGTAGGGAAATTTTTTATACCACCTTGGCGAATTATGTATCCCCGCCAATGAAAGAATATATGTAATTAGAGAGGCACATACTTCTCTTGTGTCAGGTCATTTTGGTGTAGGGAAAATTTTTTGTCATTTGAATAGGTTGTGTTATTGGCCTCACATGAAAAGTTTTGTCACTCAATATGTAAATGGATGTGTGTTGTGTTCAATTAGCAAGCCCGCTAATGGAAAATTCAGGCTCTACACACCACTCAATGTTATGATTCATACATTGGAAAGTATTTTAATGGATTTTGTAGGCAGTTTTCCTTTGAGTAGGAGAGTTCATGACTATTTTCATGTTGCTCTGGATCAATTTAGCAAAATGTGTGTCTTAATACCTTGTAAAAAGTAGGTCAATATAGAGAAGACTTCTCATCTCTTCTTCCAATTTGTATGGGTCCACTTTGGGATGCCCACATCCATTGTGTCTGATTGAGACTCTCACTTTCTTGGAAGGTTTTAGACAAGTTTGTGGAAAATGATGGACACCAAGTTGAAGAGGAGAACAATATTTCATCCACAAACTGATGGACAAATAGAGGTTTTCGACTACACAATGATACATTTACTCTGAGGTTATTGTGGAAATCATCCCAAGTTGTGGGTTGAGCATATTCCCTATGTACAACATGCATACAATCGGGTACTGCATTCATCCACCCAGAGCTAACCGTGTGAGACATGCTTTGGATATTTTCCAAAGTATACATTAGACATGGTATTTGGGAGAGATGAATATTCCAGTGGGAAAGATGTTAGGGACAAAGTGTGGAAGTTCATTCATTGAATTTAGATGATTCACTAGGAAGTGAAAGAGCATATGGAGAAAAGTAAAGGTCAATACAAAGTTCAACATGACATGCTCTGAGTCGATCACCAATTCAAGGTTGGGGACAAAGTGTGGCTCCACATCAGCAAGTATAGAATGAAAGGGGAAGGAAAGAAGTTGAGAGAAATCCGATATGGCACATTCACCATATTAGAGAACATTGGAGACAATGCTTTTCATCTCAGTTTTCCAGCATACATGCATATGTACTCAATGGTGAACGTTGAAAACTTGAAGCTTTATGAGCCTCCTTTGATCATGGACATCGAAGAGGTTGGACATGTTCCTACGGTGAATGATTTTGCACCTGAATACTTGGATAAGCTACTGAGGGATATCATCCTTGATAGAAAGACCAGGACTTCATGACGAGAAGTCATGGAGTACCTTCATATTGGTTTCAAGTAAGGCCTGATGGATTGAAAATGAGAAAGTGAGCGATTAATTCCCTCACTTTCCAATTGATTGATAAAGTTGTTCGTGGCCCAAAATATAATTAGTGGGGAGGAATGATCCAGGTGGCTCCAGAAATAGAAGTGGCCTTGAAAAAGCTCAAAAATCAAAGTCATCATATGGAAGTGAAACTAGGACCAGATCGTAGTTCTCATCACCCTGATTCCAATGATGTGAATGAAACTCAAATCTGAGTTTGTATGCTCAAGATATAGTTGGTCAAAGTTCTGGTAAAACTAGGCCAAGTGGCAGTGACTAACGAGGCAACAATTTGGTGAAGGGACTGTGCACAAAAAATGGCAATCGAAAAAGGACGAATTTGTCACCTCTTTAATTTTCATAGTGACCCTTAAAAACTGAATCTAAAATTTTGTCCATTATTGCATAAAAAATAAAATATATATATATTTGGGGTGGTGGGCTGCCACCCCCCAACAGTCCAATGACATTAAATTAAATAGTAATAATAGGGTGGGTGAGCCACCCACCAGCAGACCTGCCCAACCCATTGGTCAAAAAATGAAATCTTATAAATGACACATATAATGGGTCAACCATCAAAGACCCTAGCCCACCCAACAATAAAACAATGCCACGTGAAGGAGGCTGGCGAGGTTCGAACACGCCTAACCCATGTCGGTCAACTTTCCAATGGGTGACCTTGAAATAAAACAACTTTCAACCTTTTTAAAAAACAAATGTTGCATATTAACAATGGTTCTGAACCATATATGGGAGCGATGTGTTTTGACCCCGTCCAGCCCCCGCCATACTCGCCCCATTTTCCACCAAGCCAACAACTTGTTTTGATAACTCTTCCCACATAATGTTATTTAAACCATTTCCATTCGACCAAATAGAGGAGGAGTTGGCGGGGCCTAGGTTGAAACCACACCTAGGTGAGCATGTAAACCAAGAAAGATTTTGAAGGAATCTTGGGAGAATATTCTTGTAGGGAATCTAAAGATTCCTTGGAGCTTCAAAAGTCTCTTTCTTAGAATATGGTCAAGTTTATAGTTGTTTGACATGATTTCATGCCACGAATCTAATGGTGATATCTATTTTTGCATCTGAGCTTTGCATTTTTCATCCATGACAAAAATTGGAGGTATAAGGGTCATTTATGTAAAGCTGATTGTAATTCATTTTTGCTTGCATTTCATGAAATAAGGCCTCCCCACTTTGAGCAAGGCCCAAAGACGTAGCCCACATTGGGTGAACTTTGTAATCAAATCATTTGTGTGCCTTTAATCTCATGGTTACTTTATGATTTCCTCTCCTTTTTCATGTGTTTAAGTTACATGGTTACATGCTCTTTTATATGCAATTCTATATGAATCCTTGAAGTTAAAAGATTTAGATCATACAATTTCTAGGAAAGGCTAAATGGTAGACCCGAGAGAAGGTGGAGGAAAAATTTCATCACATCATTAGATAGAATTTTTTGGGTACCAAAAGAATCCCGAAATGGGGAGGTGTGATATGGATTGTATCATTATTATTTTTGTATCCATATTGATGCTTTAAGAGTGGAAAAGTGGAGGAATCTTCTCACAAGCCCATTTATACCAGTAGGACCTAGTTTGGAAAATTAGGGTGTCAATGTTTTGGGAGCATTTTGAGGAATCAAATGATGTTTATTGGGGTAAAATGTTTGTGTTGGCTGTATGGATGTATCTTTATGATCCTATTGTTAATTTTATTCTATTGTTGAAGATTTTTTGTGTAACTGATTAATGATTAATGTGAATACAAGGAGACTTAAAGTAAAAAAAAAATATAAGTAATTATCAGCTAGAAGACCTATGAAAAATCAACAAATGCTACAACTAAAAATGAGGTTATGAATTTCCACAAGTATTGTAAGACACCAAAAAAACTCATAACCACATTAACATTATTAGGCACTATCCATTCCATGATGGCATCCATCTTGGCGGGATCTATCTTCAACTCTCCTCCACCTATCACATACACCAGATACACTAAAGGCTGTTATGAAAACTCACACTTCTTGGGATTTTATAGTTGTTAATGCTTCTTTAATGTCTCTAGCACTTGTGTCAAATGTGAGATGTTATCCTCCCAGGTGGCATTGTATACTAGTAAATCATCCAAATAGACAATAAAAAATGAATCTATAAACGTGTGAAACATATCATTCATTAACCTAATAAATATAGTTGGTGCATTTCATAGGTCGAATGGCATGATCAACCACTCAGACAAACCTTTCCTAGTTTTAAAGGCGGTCTCTGAGGTATCTTGTTTTTTGACTCAAACCTAGTGATATCCAACCTTTAAGTCTAGTTTGGTGAAGTATTTTACCTGTTGCACTTATCCAACATATCATTTATTCTATGAAGGGGGTCCCTATTCTTGAGCGTAATATTGTTCAAGACCATGTAATCTATACACATTAACCAAGTCCCATCCTTCTTTGGCACAATTATGATGGGTGACCCACATGGTGATATACTCGGTCAAATGACACCTTGTTCCAGTAGTTGTTGCAATTGGTTCTTCACCTCACTTGCTTCTATAACAAAATTTGTGTACAACCCAATATTTAGTTATGGGAAGTCCAACAATAGTTGGATCTTGTACTCCACTTCCCTCTCGAGTGGCATCCCTATAGGCTCTTGGAACACATCCTTGTGTGCATGTAGAATCTTCCAGTTGCTTTTTTCATTTCTTATTACACCCCTCCATGGATTCATTTTCTCTTATTGAATCTTCTACAAACTATTTTTCTCTTAAAAAAAGTAAGACATACTTATGCCTATAACGGATGATTTTCTTGTCTTAGTTGGAACTTCCTAGTGAAATTTTTGACTTGACTTTATGCATGTTGATGGTGAATGATTTTCCATCCTTGACGAGTCAGTATTGGTTGTCTCTCTGCATGAATATTTCATCCCTCGTGTACATGTAGGGACTTTAAAATACCACTCTTTATGCATCAAGGGACTAAAACTAGTTCTATTTCATCAATACAATCAGTAGAAAAACTAATTTTGCATTTTTTTTAACCTTTGTCTTTGCATCTTGATTTACCCATCCCAATGGATATGGGCTTGGATGATCATGAACTTCCAATCCCAATTTATTTACTAGCTCTACTACAATGATATTTCTTTGCGATTTTGAGTCAAAGAAAACATTTATATTATTATTTATAACCTATATGTTTATATGTAAGAGCATGGTATTTTCCTACTATTCCTATTGCTAAAGGCTAGTCAAATTCACCTCCTTTTACACTAATGTATAGACAATATTTGCATCCACATCCAAGTTGCTTCCAACTTGGTTTCTTGAATCAATGGCCATGAGATTCTTCTTCTTATTATCTTTATTTGTGTTCTTCTAGTTAAGCTATGGATGCAACTTCCAACACTCTCCTCTATATGTCTATCAATGTTAAAGTGGTTCTAGTGGTTTTTGATATCTTTTCACGGGTGTGCTATGATCCTCATGTTTTTATATTTTCCCCCTTTCCACTTCTTCTTCCAATCCTTCATATGGATGCTACTTCTACTTCAATCCACTTGCTTTCCCTTTCTTCAAGCCTTTATTCTCCAACTATTGTGCATGTACACAAGCCTCATCCATTGATATGTACTTGAACACCGTCATTTTCTTCCGCAAATGGATGTGTGGACCCCTTAAATACTTGAGGAGTACATCTAGGTTCTTTAGGGATATACCCAACATTATGGTCATCTTTATAAATTCATAGTGTACTCCTATACACTTTGACATTTCTTCTCCATGAAGTAGTGCCACTGAATCCACTAGTACTTTACAAGCCTAATAGGATAAAGTTGTGACTTTATGAGAGTTTTAAATTCATCCCACTTAGTCACAAGAATATCTCCCTCAAACCTCAAGGTTTCTGTGTGGATTTCCCACCAAGATAGGGCATGGCCCTCTAATTTTAGTCACACAAATGAAATATTGTATTCTTCCTGTATATGATGATCATTGAAATAAACTTCTAATTGTTGAAACTATTGATTTATCTTTAGAGCATCGATATCACCTTCATATGATTTGATATTGACCTTCACTTCAATTTTGAATAGGGATTGTGAATGGTTCACAACACTCGAACTTATTGTTCAGGGTCTCCATTAGGAGAATCGCATTATGGATTATATCTGCAACTTGTGCTTCCAGTTGCAAAAAACCTCTCCTATAGAAGATTGTGAAGGTTATTCATAGATTTTTTGGTTGTAACTAGGGTTTTATGGAATTTGGATTCTTCGATCTAGATCACCTACAAATATCCATAATATACCCAAAAAATGTGATTTGATACCAATATGATTCATAAATTTTCATGGATATTCCACTGGACAGTTTGTCATAACATATCTGATAAATTATACTTAAAAATCCAAAATCTACAATGATATTTTATTTCTCTTTAGATTTTTGGATTTGTAAGTTATTGTTTATTGTGTATGCATGCATATTATAGTCATGTATAAAATATGGAATAGAAAAATAAAAAATAAAAAACCATTATTGACACAAAATATAACCTAGAAATCCCTTTCGAAAGAAAACCCAACTGGAAGGTGAGGTTGCTCTACTTTCTTTCTCTAAATAGAAAATAGATATAGGTACAAAGAAGTAAGTTATGTGGCCCATGGGCTACTGCAATGCACGAATGCTCTCTATGTGTTGTCTTGTTATCCCTCTCGGCTACTTTATTCATCTATGGAACAAAATACACTTGAAAAGAATGGAACCCATTTTCCTCCCAGTGGCCCACATCTTGATAGCCTACTAGTGGTTAGGTTTGACTTCCTGAACACTTAAATAAAGTTACCATATGGGATATTCTTGAGCCTTCTTCATCATGATCACATGGATAACCCCTTTTCAATGAATAATGGAGGCTGACGTGGCATCCTCTCAAATTGTTGTGGCAAAAATAGGAAAGTCAACTTCTGAGTGGCATAACTTTTGCATATGGACTTCAATTAAGGTGATTCTAATGTTGTTGGAAAGGTGTATGTGTGTGAACATGAAAGAAGGTACACCCAAGGGTGGAAAATTTTTACCCCAGAAAATATCGCTTGATGCCTCAAAACACTCCTGGAAGGTTTTAGACACCAATTTTCTAAACTGGGTCCTACTAATAAAAATGGACCTGTAAGCGAAATCGTCAATTTTTTCCACTTTGAGTGCATCAAGATGGATGAAAAACAATATAAGTATCCAATTTGAATCATATGCTAAAGAGACACCATAAAAATCCCATCTAATTGTTTGAGGATGCATCTTGTGCTATAGCTTGATTAACTTCATGGGTTGTAGGTGTTATTCATACGACTTGAGCTTAATGAGATTCATTTAGCTTTTAACACCCTTGTTTTCATCCCTTGACCTAGTATATTCCTCAAGACCCATTATTGATTCATAACTAACCTATACCATTTATAGGTGATTGATGCCCTACAAAGGTCATACGTGATGATTTGAGGAGTTGTCGCCCATGATGCCTGAGACGAAGAAGTAAGGCTTAGTATGAGGGGTTCTTGTTAACCCTCCATTACCTGGCTATAGACAAGGACCCTCGACCCATCCATGATTCCTAATACCTTGTAGTGGCATTTTTATTCTAGTTGAATGCCAAATACTCATTATAGAGGGCATGCCTCATAATTTCTAAGCAATCTCACTTCTATCAAACATCAATGTAAATGCAAGGAAAGGAAGGAATTCTGAGACATGTCGTGATCACTGGGGTGTCAACACAAAGATCCTTCTTGACAAGTTATGATATTTCACAATTATTAAACAAGGTGTTCATGCAACCATGAATAGTTGCAACATGTTATCCTAGTCATTCATTGGTAAATCTTGCTTTTGAAAATGTAAATAAATTAGAAGCATTAACCAAAATAGAGCATTAATGCATCTAAAAAATTGAATCACAAATCTAATTATGGTTTAATGGATTAGAACAAAATTTGGGTTATGAAATGAAGAATATCTAATTATAGTTCTGATGATAAATGAAAGGAAATGGAATCAAATAAAATCTAGTTATAAATTATTAGTATGCAATTTAGATAAAGAGAAAAGGATCGATATGCGACATAAGTATAAATTGAAAGAGTTACATACATGATCTGTAAATGAGATACAAACCAAGCTACATTACAAAGTTAATGAAACAAGGGCAACATGGTTGAATTATTGGGCCCTTCTCAACCAACATCATGTTTCTTGAGAATTAACTAAATCACATGCAGGATTAAACCAAATTCACCTCATGAAAAAAACCAACAATGGATTTTTATTAATCTATCTCAAAAATACATAAGAAAATGCAAAAGTGCCTAGCAATCAGATCAATCAAAATATATATTTAAAACATTATATATTGTTACTTATCAGACTGATGGATCTTTATATAGTTTTTACATGGTGAATGTTACAAGCAGGGGGATTCCACGAATACCTTGTGTTTGGCATAGTAATTATCAATACATATAAAAATAAATCATGTTGGGTAACCTTAGTGGATTCCCGTGCAATTTTAGAATTTAATCCAAATCATACAAACCGCAAATCGTTGAAGGCATGTGAATTTGTGTGAGCTATTGCATAGGACCAATTACCCTATTTAAATGCTCCATATTGAGGTTTGTTGACTGTGATGTTTACTAGTGACTAACACTTCCTTCACTAATCTGTTATGAAACTAGATCACAAAAAGATAGAAAAGAGAGATAAACACCTTGGAATTCAGCCTCTTCGAGGGGGCAACCTTCTTTACATTACACAAATGAATAATTATTGGATGATACACATAACAAGACCTCCTTTCTATATCTAGGAGTCTAAGGGGTCATAATATAATCAGAGCCAACATAACAATAATAATGTAAGGGCACAATAATAACAATAGTGGGATTCTATGGGGCACAATAGTAACAATATGGGGACTAAATGGGTACAACAATATAATAAGGGGGTTGTACTAATAACAATAAGTGGTTACACTAGTAGTATAGGGACCTAACATAATCTCAGAGCCGATCCAATGAACACAAGAGCTTCCTAAAGGTCCCAGAAAGAAAACCCATGTTTTGTTTCTGGCTTTGGAGGTCCCAAACCATATCAACCATGGAGGGGGATTATTGAACGTTGTGTGGGTTACAAGACCTGTATTAAAATCATCATTAGTGCTAAATAATATTAATTAATCCCTTTAAATCATTAAAACATTGGAAATAGTAATAAATAGTTAACAAGTTACCTTGTATCCCTTTAGGTGGGATTTTTCCCATTAATGGCGTGGAAAAGATTATAATATTTAAATAAGAGTAGAGTTTATAGGGTCAAAAATGGGTTGACTAATAATGACAATAGCTTCAGTTTAGAGCCTTGACAATAAAATCAATAATGTTGATAACAATGGAAGCAATGATCAATAATCATGAGAAAAATAACAACAATTAGTATTTTTCATCATTGTGATCAGATTCTTCACTTTCGCCATTATTAATTGATTTTTATCATTGTTATCATCATCATTATTAGGTGATTTATATGAGATAAATTCCATTACATTTAAATGCAAACCTGAGGCTCATAAGCTTGCAAGGTGCATGCACAGTATGTGCAGGATCAAAGCTCACGAATCATTCTACTTGTAAAGAAAAGGAATCATTCTGTAATATAATCAAATATCAATAAATCGATTCATGAAGGAAAGCTCAGACAATCTCATTTTGTTCGCATAACCGGTACTCAGTGTGACCAGAATTCAATTGATCTAAATATCATGTCTAAATTGCTTATATATGCATGAATATAACTATAGTATGATCTTGTGTTCTATTCCATTTAGTGAATCTATAAACCATTTGTGTCTAAAGGAAATTAAATCCTTGATAAACAACTAGATTTAAAAGTCGGTGACTAATTCTTTTTTCTAGACCTGCTTTTGAGGCATAGGAAGTAGTCTTTAACTTAACAACTTAAGTGTTATTGCTATAAAAAATGAGGTTAGATTTGAGCATCAGATAATTATAGCTATTGTTCACAATCAACTGAAACATATCACTAAAATGTGAAATAAGGTATCATTTAGGAAAAGTATAAAGACCATAATAAAATCGATTGGCAGTCTCTTTGGAAAATGCAAGAGACAACATATCAAACCAACATGAAGACTATAAATAAATGGTGAAATATATGGAAAAACAAAGGAAAAATAAAATGCTTTAATTTACCTAAATGTATAGCTACAAATATAAAATCAAGTGCTACAATAAGATGATCTAAATGCTACAATATAAAACCCAAATCAAAATTGCAAACTAATTTAAGTAAAAAAAAATACAAAACAATAGGACGTTCTCTGGGTCGAGGGGCCTTCCCGACCTAGGAAACGTGCTTGGAGGACAATTAGATCAAGTCACAACCAATGAGAAATGTCCTCGGCAATCAACCAACGTCATATATCAAATATCATACCTCTAATTACATAATAATAGAGCTCAACCCTTTGAACTAAAAGAACATGTTGAATTCATTTCCCCAATCTTGGAATTGGGAAGAAATTAAAAAATACCATTTACTCAATCTGAAAGAATATGAATCAAGTAGATATCTTGAGAATAAATTACAACCTAATTTCTAACCATAAGCCAATTTAATTTGTGTATTTTACTGATATGAGCACGATTTGTATTTGGCTATTTTTTTTAAAATATGGGCACAACATGAAATCTAGGAAAGACTTAATTAAATAACCAACCATTGATCTCAAACCATGCCTTATTTTGAAAAATGGCCCTCACCTTACTCAATTTGGGGCATCCTACCAAGAAACCCATGTTCTATATCCTTTAAGATTCACCTTCATTCATACAGAAATCACCTTCAAAGATCATTTCCTGGAAATTGTTGCCAACTTTGACCATAACCTTTAACCATGAGTTGGAGGCTCATACATGCATCCTAGGTGCACTTTGAGTATCAAAAAATCATTATTAGCGAGGGTACTAGCAAGAAAACCCCTATTCTTGATTTTCTCCAAAAGGTATGGCAATAGGATAATCTATGATGTTGGGTACAAGAATTGCATTGTGGTAAAGGAAATCTAGAAATTAATGACGATGATGACAATGACAATAATGATGATAATCATGAGAAATTTTATGAAGATTACGATGGTGATGTGGATGATGCTCATGAGGATGATGATGATAAGTGTGCTATTTGCAGCATGTCTAGGTTAGTTGTGAACCAAGAATGGGCCTTAAGCCCTAAATGAACTTTCTAGAGCTTAAGTGCCATGGTAAGAGGAGGAAAACAAGTCTTTGATTCTTAGGTTGAATTAACGTTAGGCGCTAAAGGTCGATTCTTAGGTTTAAAAGCGATACATAGGCCCTCTCTAGGGGCTCTTTGGAATTACAGTTGACCCATGGATGCCATTAAAAAGTCTTAGACATTGAGGGTGGGTCACAACACCTTGACCATGATCGAAGAAGGAAAATGAGTAGCGTGAGATATTGTTGAATGTTTTTAGGCTCGAGAGCCTTGAATGAGTCCCCAACCAAAACATGCGTCCTTGGAATGGATGTGCCATTCAAATATCTAAGTACCTCATAGAGAGAAAAGCATGGATATTTTGGTAGCATATTTCAGTTATCATAATTCCTTGCGATGAGCCACGTAGTCGTCAAAGTGGACAGCGCATGCATATGAAAAATGGACATTAGTGAATATTAAAAAATGGCATCAATCAACTCGATGAATGAATCTTAAAAAGCATCATTAATTAATAAAACACCATAGCGCATTTTCGTTATCATAATTCCTTGTGATGAGCGAGGGGGTGGTGAATGGCATGAAATTCCATGCATATGAAAAATGGGCATTAATTAAAGTGATTAGTGAATATTAAAAAGTTGGCATCAATTTTCACTGGATTAACGAATACTAAAAGGTTGTGATTAATCAATAAATAAAACACGATAATAAAAAGAACTGGATTAATGAATATTAAGAAGTTGTGATTAATTAATAAATAAAAGACGATAATAAAAAAAAGCTATGATTAATTAATAAATAAATAAAAGACAATAAGATGTGATTAATTAAAAAATAAAAGACGATAATAAAAAAAAGCTATGATTAATTAATAAATAAATAAAAGACAATAAGATGTGATTAATTAATAGGTTGTGATTAATCAATAAATAAAACACGATAATAAAAAGAACTGGATTAATGAATATTAAAAAGTTGTGATTAATTAATAAATAAAAGATGATAATAAAAGAAGCTATGATTAATTAACAAATAAATAAAAGACAATAAGATGTGATTAATTAAAAAGTTGTGATTAATTAATAAATAAAAGATGATAATAAAAAAAGCTATGATTAATTAACAAATAAATAAAAGACAATAAGATGTGATTAATTAATAAATTAAAGATTAATTAACAAATAAATAAAAGACAATAAGATGTGATTAATTAATAAATTAAAGATAAAAAAAATTTGGACCATTTCTCGATTTGTGCGTGTCATCCTTGCGCAGGGGCCATGCTAATCTTCTCTGTATCGTTCCAATTTTATCGGATGTCTCCGAAGAGACACTAGGGACTGCACTCCGCTTCATTATCCAAAGTCTAAATGTATTTGGCGTTACGCATGTGGGAATAAATTGCAACGTTCCACGCCTTCCCTTCCGTCTTTCTGTATGTACGTGTTACCAATAACAACAAGCCCAATGAATAATATTCATTCATTGGTTTGCGTGAGATTTGGGGTTTGAATCTGAGGGGGAATTTAGTATTATCATCGACTATGCGCTCTCACATTTACATTTTGTGGTTTGCAAGACGGTTAGCATAATTGTTACAGCGAGAGCGTTTGCGGTCCAACGGTTAGGGTGAGAGTAATAGCCTGCTAGCCTCCTTCCTTGTGTGGAAGGTGAGCAGGAGCAGGTGATTGCCGCAAAGCGTTTGTAGTCCAACGGTTAGGATAATTGCCTTCCAAGCAATAGACCCGGGTTCGACTCCCGGCAGACGCATCGTCCTTGACCTATTTTTAAATTTGTATTACATTGGATTCCAATACAAATACATTTAAATCCAAATCCCAGAAGATCTCCTCTCCGCGATGTATTCCAGCTGTGTCCGGGACCCTCATACATACAAAAACAGTTTTGAAACCCCGTTGATGTTACAACGAAAAAAGAACAATCCGATTCCAGCTCTGTCCTCCCCCATACAAAAACAATTTTAAAACCCGCAATGTAAAATTCCGTTGCCGGGACTCGAACCCGGGTCTCTCAGGTGAGAGCCGAGTATCCTAACCAGCTAGACTACAACGGAGCTGTGATCGCTTTGTGCATGGACATTTCTGTGAAACCCAGAACCACATCCATCACTCACTCTACTCTAATAATAGGTTGCCTCAATCTACCAGAAAGGAAAGGAGAAGTATGGACTTATTTTATTTCATCATCCCACCGCATTAAAAGAAAAACAAACACAAAGTGCTAAAATCTTATTTCATCATCCCACACACCGCACCGCATTAAAAGAAAAAGAAAAAACGCAACCATTGGTTGTGAAACAGAGCAACGAGGTTCCACCGAGATTTGAACTCGGGTTACTGGATTCAGAGTCCAATGTCCTCACCACTAGACCATGGAACCACATGAAAAGCCAAGCACAAATTATCCCAACACTTGCTATCACCAGAAAGAACACGACCACACGAATTTTGCAATGAACAGAAATTCATATTGATGGCACCACTACTTCTCAGATTCACAAGTGTGTTTACAAACTTAATTATTCCTATTCCTATTCCTATTCAAATTTTGAAAATCGTGTGTTGTAAAAATCCCACCATCTCTAACCCAAATGAATGCGCTTCTGTCCAACGACTGCCTCTCTCCTCTCATATTAAGGTTTGGAACCTTCACCCAATAATAAATAATAATGGTAATCGTAATCGTGTAACTCAATATTCTCGCAAAATTGTCATCGTTTGCCATTCCGGTTAGATTTCCATTTCGTTCATCAAAAATATTTTCCTCACTTCTATCTTTTCCATCTAATGTACTCTTTTCACCTTTGCTCTCGTGCTTTTATCTTTCCTTCTCACCTTGTTGATGGCCCTAATCGCTCTTTGAAGATGCTCTTCGTCAACAAAGCTCATGGATATCTTAAATAAGGTCACTCACCTACATCTTGGCTTTTCACTTTACTCAATTTGTCAACTATCAAACAATTGATCATGTAACTCAAATGCGATTCTATATATATATATATATATATATAACATTTACTATGTGAACCATAGGAAACATAAATTCTTCTCTTAATGTGCTTTCTTACTAAATAATGTACATGTCATTTACACCCTAATTAATGAATGAAAACTTTTGAATTCAAAGGGGAGCAGTTTGTTCATACCCAAAATTGGCTACTTCTTAGTGCTACTCATTTATAGGGCCTAATCAAATTGCACTCTT
>APFE031392779.1:2971-17490 GCA_000404065.3 Pinus taeda | reverse complement strand
TCTAGTATGGTAATATACATCGACTCTAGACACTAAGATGTGTCAGGGGCTCAATCTTCAAACCGTCACCTCGGCTTTTGGGTAAAAATGAGTGAAAAAATCCAGAGAATTATCCGCCTCTGAAAAAGAAGGGATAATTAACCGGATAAAAAAAACACTCCAAGGTGTACTCGTTTTCTGATCGAGTCCCACATCCTAGGCCTGTTACAAATTCAAGAAACTCATCATACTAGCATCACTTATTACAATTCCCCGCAGGGTGTGGAATCTGGGTACAAAGAAGAAAGATGATGAGAAGATAGAAGTAGAGTTAAAAAACTCTGTTGACTGATGACATCTGATGGTACAAGTGTCCTCTGGATCATCCTTGGGCATGGAGTCTTCACATAATCATCAGGTGCTACTCTAGTAGTCAACAATTCCCTTCCAGTATTACCTTTGATCCTCACTGCATGATCACTGGTTTGAATTCCTTAGCAAACCCTACCCTAGGAAAATCGAACTAACTGATCAACTCTCTATGTATTTGAAATGAACCACAAGCCTCCTTCTGATACTTTTCTTGTTGAGACTTCAACGACCGAGATTAAGTCTCTAATCAATGACTAAGATTAAAAACATGACTTGATCCTCCTTCTTGATCATTCTCACCCATATTTTGATTAATACCCATTAATATTTTAAATTTCCTAAGTTTAGACTTAGGAACCCCATTAAAAATATTAAGATCATTCTCACCCATATTTTGATTAATACCCATTAATATTTTAAATTTCCTAAGTTTAGACTTAGGAACCCCATTAAAAATATTAATTATTTTAATAAAATACAATCCAGGTCGAATTTCACCAAACAGTTTCTGAGTCCTTTAGAACTTATGTGCCTTAGCCTCTCCGCCAATTTTCATGGCTAGATCACATTCAATGCTACCAAAAACTAACAAGCCCAAGTTTTTCACCTGCTTTAAGCCTCTTCAAGGGATTCTTCAAGAACTCTCCAAGGAAGTCGTCACAATGCTTCAACAACAAGATGTTTCTAAATGCTACTACTGTAATCTAAGTTTCTTCAAAGCAATAGGTCCGAGCCTTCTTTCAAGATGACTGCCTTGAGTGAATTCCAAAGGATGTCTATCCGATCCCTCCACAATTGACACTGTTAATCCGAGTCTCTCAAACTATTTACTCGTTCGGGGTTGGCACAAGTCCGAGCTCTCTATTCACTGTAGAATAGTCCGAGCTCCCAATAAAGACAAGTGATTGTGCTTAAAGTAATCACGGATCTGATGTGTAGTCCGAGCTCCACAGGTGACTGTAACTCCGAGCCTCTAAGCTATTTCCTCTCCACAAATAGTCTGAATATTACTTCACCCTTTTTATCACTAAGCCTCCTTCAATAGTCTTAAGAGATCATTGTGTTTCACACTTTTATATTAAGATCTGGGCTCCACCAAGACTGCATTACCCACGACTCTGCACTCCACCGAAATTGAAATGTCCCACGGATTTGGGCTTTACTGAAACTAAAATGTTCCCCGATCCGAGCCACAGGGTTTCTACAAATCCGATTTCTGAGCTCTAGAACGGATATCGCCAAACAATTTAATTCTTCAATTCCTTCTTGGTGTTCCTAGTTCACGAGTTGTGAACTGTGTATTTTTCTCTTTGATAGATCTTCACCAAATCGATAAGTTTAAATGAAGGTTTAAACTTGCATTTATTGGAGTTTAGCCAATAAATGAAAAGACACGTTCATTAAAAGAGAGGCTGACTTGTGCATGAGTGTTGGAAATAATACTGAGAGGAATCAATATTAGCAAGTCAATAATTTTGCATTTCATAATCAGATTCATATACGCTACTTCAGTTAATGGAACTTGCGTGTATACGCAACTATGTTTAAGGCAACTAGCGTATATCCTGCAAACTTATGATTTAGTTAATTCATCATATGTTGATCTTTAATCAGTGCATCAGAACCATATAAACAGTAACAAGGTGCAGTAAGAACAGAACAAACAATCACACACATGAACACAAGATATAAGGTGGAAACCCAATGTGGGTGAAAACCACTTGCTGCAATCGTCTCTATCTTCTTTTTAAATTAGAAACTTCTTTTTACAATTTTGTACTGGTGCAGTCTTATACTAGTATGCAGGCTTCTACCTCTGAAACAGTGCGAAAACACACATATAGATTTCAATGAATGAATTGAATTAATTTACATGAGCAAATGAAGCTCAATAAGTAATACAAAGATATTTACAGAAATAGAAATGTCAAGTTTCTATTAGGTAATAGAGACAAGCATTTTCTTCTAAGAAACTGCTAAAAAGATAAAACGAGAAACAACTAATAAGAATGAGCATTAAACATTGAATAACATTATTCTAATACCCTCCCTTAATGTCAATCTATTTACAACACCGATAGACCCTTTGAATTTTACAAACTTATCAGGACCAAGAGGTTTAGTGAAGATGTCGGCGGACTGCTCAGTTGTGGGAACATATCGCAACTGAACGGATCCGTCTTCAACAAGCTGGCAAATGTAGTGACAATGGGTTTCTACATGCTTTGTTCATCCATGAAAGACTGGATTCTTGGCAAGTTTGAGCACTCCCTGATTATCACAGAACGAGGGAGTAGGACCTGTATGGAAAACATGCATATCCTCAAGCATACGTCGAAGCCAAACTACCTCACACGATGCCTTAACTGCTCCCCGATACTCTACATCTGTTGAGGAGAGAGCCACTGCCTGCTGCTTCTTACTAGTCCAGGTGATAGCACCAGATTCTAGATTGAACACATACCCAGCTATAGATTTACGGTCATCAACCGAACCGACCTAGTCAGAATCTGTGTAACCACTGAGTATAGGATCGGAACTTCGAGTGTACAGAAGTCCATAATCAGGAGTGCCACACACATAACGCAACACACGCTTTGCTGCTATCCAATGATCAGCCTTAGGAGCTGACATGAAGCAGGAAATGTAGCTCACTGCAAAACTGATGTCAGGTCTAGTGGTAGTAAGGTAGATGAGGCTGCCCACTAGTTGCCTGAATAAAGTTTCATCCACAAGGGGTGAGGATGACTGCGCTGAAAGTTTGAGCCCTGGTTCCATAGGAGTCGTGGCAGGTTTGCAATCTTGCATTCTAAATCTGTCCACAAGATTTCTGGCATACTTGGACTGAGAGAGAAAGATATTGTTCTCAGTCTGCCAGACTTCAACCCCCAAACAGTAATGAAGAAGTCCTAAATTTGTCATATCAAAAGTGTTGCACAAATCCTGTTTGATCCCATGGATCAGATGTGTTGAGCTACCGGTAATGATAAGGTCATCCACATAGACAACCAGAAACAGAATATCATCACCAGTATGCTTGATATATAGGTTTGCATCAGATGGACTCCGCTGAAAACCATGATATGTGAGGTACTGATCAATTTTCATGTACCAAGCCCGAGGAGCTTGTTTCAGACCATAGAGTGCTTTGACTAATCTACAGACTTGCTGTTCTTGACCGGCAACCTTGAATCCTGGAGGCAACGTCATGTAGACTTCTTCCTATAAGTCACCATTCAGAAAAGCCTCTTTACATCCATCTGATGGACTTTCCAATTGAACTGAGCTGCTAAGGCAAGGACAAGCTGTATGGTACTCATCTTCGCCGTAGGAGCAAAGGTCTCCTCATAGTCAATGCCTTCTATGAGAACCCTCGAGCAACAAGGCGAGCTTTATACTTGTCTAGGGTTCCGTCTGCCTTGTATTTCACTTTATACACCCATTTGCAGCTAATGGGCTTTTCCCCTGCAAGGAGATCAGAAAGGGTCCAAATGTGATTCTTCTGAAGACTCTGGAATTCAGCTTCCATAGCTTGTTCCCACTTAGGTATAGGTTTGAGGCTCAAAAACACTGTGTAGGTTAGCCATAAGAGCAAAATTCACTGTAGACTGCTGTTTGCTCTTATGTCTAGAAGTTCTACCTTCAAGGAGCTCATTATCCTGGAGATCACCAATGGTTTTAGCCCACCATTTAGGCCGGAGAGTAGAAGAACCAATATTAGGAGGAGATGGAGAAGGCTCAGGAACAATAGGAGCAACAAGAGGAGGGTTATTTTCCGGAGGAAGCTTAGGTAGCGCATCATCAAATACTGATGTTGCATCATCCCTCCCATCAGGTGGACCTACCGGAAGAAGAACACTGTGAGGCTGATCCTCAGAACACTGCTCAGAAGGAGGAGACTGAAAGAATCCTTTGTCTTCATCAAATACTACATCACGATTGAAGCTAAGACGACTAATGGTTATATCTATCAACCTATATGCCTTGTGATGATCACTGTACCCTGTCATGGTGAGTTTCTGGCTTTTGGAATCCAACTTAGAGCGCTTAGTAGCTGGAATCCAAACATATGCAATTGAGCCAAATACTTTGAGGTGACTAATCTTAGGCTTACAACCAGACCAAAACTCTTTGGGAGTCTTCCCCTTAACAACCTGAGTAGGTGATCGGTTAAGAAGGTAGACAACAGTAAATACTGCTTCAGCCCAAAATTTGTTCGGAACATTCCTGTGTTGTAACATGGAACGAGCCATTTCAACAACCGTAAGGTTGCGGCGTTTGACAACACTGTTCTGCTGAGGAGTGTGGGGTGTAGTTAACTGACGTTTGATGCCATGATGTTAAATTGGCAACTAGGGCCAAACTCCATGTGGGTCAGCTTATTTATGGCAGCTGATATTTTTATTGGATCCCTCTGGTCGAGAGGTGTAGGATTGATCCAAAGATCATCCGATTCCGATAAGTATTTATGGAGATATGAATTTATTTTGATTATGGATTTATTATCAAGCCGACCAACATCTTATGTAGGCTCTGGAAGCCCAAACGTCATGTGTATTCAACCTCTTCATTTTAGTATAAATATAAGAGGATTTGATGTCATTTACACACACTCTTTAGGTGATCTCCTCTCCACGTCTTGGGTTTTTGGAGTAGGAGAGATCCCAAAGAGATGATGCCCTAGCTGCAAAATGATGCTGCACAGGTCAAGCAGACATCTATCCAAATGATGAATCTCTATATGCTGTTCAAGGAGACCAGATTCGTTGCTCATCTCTATACGTTGATACATGGGAAACCTTATACAGTATACGCTGTTCATGGTTATAAATAATATATGCAGTCATTATTTGTTCATGGTTATGCAGGCCATTATCCAACACAATCATGGATCCACTGAGATGTATTCATCTACGAACTGAACCCTAACACGTTGATACGCTGATATATTTTTGGTACGCCGATGCTGTAAACCCTAACACGCATATGCACGCAGTCAAGTAATGAAGGCTGTGCATATGAAGGTAGTCATGTATTGAAGACTGTACATATGAACGCAATCAAGGTAATGAAGGCAGTATACATGGAACACAGTCACATGATGGAATGCTGTCAAGGCAACAAGGTAAGAAGGAACACACTATAATGTGAACCCTGTCACATTTATATATGGAACGCAGCCGCATTTATATATGGATCATATATAATTCTCAGTTATATATGGAACAGGAACGCTGTCATATATAACCCGCATTTATATATGGAACAGGAATGCAGTCATATGTAACTCGCATTTATATATGGAACGCAACCGCATTTATATATGGATCGCAGTCATATATGAAATTGGAACGCAGTCACATATGGTCTCATACGCTGTCCAGAGACTCCTTCCACATCAATAGATACATATACGCAGGCACGCAGTCACTCAGGTATATATGTATTCAACGCAGCTCAGGCATATATATATCTCAGACAGTATATATATACGCGCAGTCAATATATATATACACGCACAACTTCATTCAGGCAATATATATATGCAGTGAGGAGAACGGATTACTGTAGACGATAACATGATTGTGTAGTTTGAGACTGCATGGATGATTTCGGAACTATAGCCTAGCTGCTTTGCTAGGTTGCAAGCCATAGCAAGCAGCTAAGGCTTATGACAGTATTATAGTGCTGCAGCATGATGATGCACAGGCAGCATGATGACTATGATTCATACTAGCAAGGGCAGCATATGCACACGCAACATGATAACGATGATGCATGGGCAACATGAAGCATGAAGATGCATGATGCAGCATGATGGTGCTACACGGTAAGGTGCAACAGATGAACAAAATGGATAGGTCAAGTCGTCACCTAGGAGATTCAGTTGAAGCAGAATGTCTTCAACTGATCTCATCATTATAGGAAATGATCTATGCTCAGATCTAGATAAGTCAAAGTGTTGACTTTTGTTGTAAATGTATTATCTCTCTCTCTCTCTCCTTCTTTGCTGAACTTTGAAGATAAAAGAAGATTTGATCAAAGGGTTTCCCCACACATTGTGGGATTTGTCCCTGGCTTGCGCCACATCTTGTGTCCTCTTGTCTTTGCTTGTCTTCTGTGATTTATATTTATGTTCTATCTGTGGTTTACTTTATGTTGATGTGATTGCTAATATGGAAAAGAAATTAAATAAATTGCTCTAGCATAGAACATACCTAAAATTAACATGGTATCGGAGCTGAGGCGAAGACAATGCCCAAGCAAGAGTGAAAGAGCTATCACCAAAGGCAGTTGGGACTAGACAAAAGGATCAATGGGATCATTATCCCGCTTCTCATTCACTAAGGGAGAAGTTGAAGCAGAGAATGTTATCAGAATGGTGCAGCGGAAGTTTCTGATGGCCCATCTAAAGATCACTTTATTGGGAAGTTCGGATCTAAGGGTGGAAGGAAAGACGAATGCCTTGTTGAAATAAGTTTGGCCGTTATGCGAAGGAGTGTCCAAATGGCAGAGACACATCTCTTGATGAAGATAACAATCATTCCTGGGACATCTTCAATGATCAAAGGAATGACTGGTAATGCAGGTCATCAAGGAAATGGTCGACTCTTCCATGAAAGCAAGGAACCCCAAAATCTTTTTTATGTACTTGATTGCAAGAAGAACCTGGTGTCCATCTCGGAAATGGAAGTGAAAGGTTACAGGGTGGCACTTATCGATGGAAAGGTACGTGTTTGAAAATAGATCTTTGAAAGATGCTTTTGAGTTCAGGGTTGTATCAAGTTGCAAGAAGTCCACTGGGGACCATGTCCATTGACTCAACACCGGAGGACTGCGAGTCAGATGGTGACTAGGATGCCTAAATTCAAAAAGGAGCATGAAGGTACTTGTCTGAAATGTACCAAAGGAAAATATTATAAGGGGACCATTCCCCTCATGCAGCAGGTCCATAGGCTTGCAACAACCCGAGGAGTTTGAGACCGATGATCCGGAATCTCATGTATACAGGTGGAAGAAAGCCCTCTATGGCTTGAAGCAAAACACCTTGGGCATAGTATGAGAGGATTGATAGCTGTCTAATGCAGTTGAGATTCACTAGGAGTGAAATCGATCCAAACCATTACTCAAAGGTTGTGGATGATAAACCTCTCGTACCGGCACCTATGTCTAACAGGTGCAGACCCTCTCATTTATAGGAGACAGAGGGAGTTGGATTCTGAATGTGGAAAGATAAGCTGCAAGCATGTGACTACCTTGAGGATCTTAACTTTCAAGAAGTTATATGGTAGTGATGTCGGACCTGATTTGGGAAATGCCTCTGAATTTCATAAACTCATTTGTGTTGATGTTCTTGGAGAACCTCCGTCCAGACATATGTATTGCAGTTAGCATGGTGAGCTCATATTTGGTTGAGCCTCACTGGGTTTGTGCCAAGAATCTTTTGAGATATCTTCAGGGCACAATCTCTCATGGATTGAGATACACTGCCGGAAATATGAAACCACATGATATGATGAGTGGGCAGGCAGTGTGGAGGATCACTAGAGCACTTCTCAGTGTTGTTTCTCTTTGGAATCTGCCTCGATATCCTGGATGAGCAGGAAGCAAAAGTCGGAGACTCTGAGCACCACCAAGGCAGAATACATTGCTATTAGTATGGCCTTCTGTGAGGTAGTCTAGTTGTTGAAGCTCTTCAGTGAGCTATTTGTACACATGATGAATACCACTGTGATTCTCTGTGACAACCAGAGGTGGGATTCGATTATTGAGGAATCCCGTATTCGATAATTGCTCCAGCACACAGATATCAGATACTGCCTTATCTGGGATATGGAAAGTCGATGAGCAAGGAGGCTCCATCGCACTGAGATGATGTGTAGGTCACTAAAGCCCCGGGGGAAGATTAAATTTGTGATCTTCCCGAACGACTTGGAGTCGTCTAGAGACCTTTGTAAAAGGGTCCTGCATGTTGCATACATTGAGCTCTGGGAGCTCTGGGGGGCTTGCTGTCCTTACTGGAGCAACATACGACCACAGGGTGACTCACTCGGTGGTGCGCACTGGAACAAGATGATTTGCTCTCTTGTGGGACAAGATGATTCGCTCTCTTGTGGAACAGGATGATTTGCTCTCCTGTGAGGCCTGGATTGATGTGTTCTCCTGTGAGGCTTGGATTGATGTGTTCTCCTGTGAGGCTTGGATTGATGTGTTCTCCATGGCGATTGTAGCAGGATTGATGTGTTTTCCTGTGAGGGTAAGATTGATTAGTTCTCCTGTCAAGGCATCCTACCCATGCAGTATGGGACTCATGGGAAGTACCTCTCATCTGATCAATGAGCAGGGAAATGAAGTTAGGGACCATAGTTGTACCGATGGACGCATCGTTGTATCTACCGTACTCCCTACGCTAGGATGACCTCAATTGGTCTGGGATCAATGATACTGGTCTGGGACCAGTGGTAGGAGTTGTACATACTATGACGCTGACTTCGGGTCGGCTGACAATGGTCTAGGATCAATGGTACATATTCTGAGATTGACTTCGTGTCAGTGCAGGACTGGTCTAGGACCAGTGAGAGTCGTACATACTATGACGCTGACTTCGGGTTGGTTGAGACTGGTCTGGGACCAGTAGTACACTCTTTGAGCCTGCGATACTGGTCTGGGACCAGTGGTAGGAGTTGTACCTATTATGACATTGACTTCGGGTTGGTTGAGACTGGTTTGGGACTAGTGGTACATACTCTGAGACTGACTTCTTGTCAGTGTAGTACTTGTCTGGGACCAGCGAGAGTGGTACATACTATGACGTTGACTTCGGGTCGGTTCAGACTGGTCTGGGACCAGTGGCACACTCTCCAAGACTGCGACACTAGCCTAGGACCAGTGGTAGGAGTGGTACTCTCTATGACGCTGACTTTGGGTCAGTTGAGACTGGTCTGGGACTAGTGGTACGCACTTTGAGACTGACTTCAGGTCAGTGGAGAATGGTATGAGACATTCTCGATCAATTCTTCTTCTTCATAGTTCAGCAGAGCTAAGCAGAGTAGAGCAGAGCCAGCAGAGCTGAGTAGAGCAGAGCAGAGCCAGTAGAGCTGAGAAGAGCTAGCAGAGCTGAGTAGAGCATTGCAGAGCTAGCAGAGCAAAGCAGAGCCAACAGAGCTGAGTAGAGCAGTGCAGGGCACTGATGGCAAAGATAGTACAGTCAGACTTATGGTTCAACGGATGGAGTTCTCCCTAGTTGAGAGGGAGTGTTAAATTGTCAACTAGGGCCAAACTCCATGTGGGTCAGCTTATTTATGGCAACTGATATTTTTATTGTATCCCTCTCGTCGAGAGGTGTAGGATTGATCCAAAGATCATCCGATTCCGATAAGTATTTATGGAGATATGAATTTATTTTGATTATGGATTTATTATGAAGCCAACCAACATTTTATGTAGGCTCTAGAAGCCCAAACGTCATGTCCATTCAACCTCTTCATTTTAGTATAAATATAAGAGGATTTGATGTCATTTACACACACTCTTTAGGTGATCTCCTCTCCACGTCTTGGGTTTTTGGAGAAGGAGAGATCCCAAAGAGATGATGCCCTAGCTGCAAAATGATGTTGCGCAGGTCAAGAAGACATCTATCCAAATGATGAATCTCTATATGCTATTCAAGGAGACCAGATACGTTGCTCATCTCTATATGCTGATACATGGGAAACCTTATACAGTATACGCTGTTCATGGTTATAAATAATATACGCTATCATGATATGTTCATGGTTACGCAGGCCATAATCCAACACAGTCATGGATCCGCTGAGATGTATTCATCTACAGATTGAACCCTAACACACTGATACGTTGATATATTTATGGTACGCTGATGCTATAAACCCTAACACACATATGATCGCAGTCAAGTAATGAAGGTTGTACATATGAAGGCAGTCATGTATTGAAGACTGTACATATGAACGCAATCAAGGTAATGAAGGCAGTATACATGGAATGCAGTCACATGATGGAATGCTGTCAAGGCAGCAAGGTAAGAAGGAACACGCTGTAATGTGAACGCAATCACATTTATATATGGAACGCAACTGCATTTATATATGGATCATATATAACTCTCAGTTATATATGGAACAGGAATGCAATCATATATAACCCGCATTTATATATGGAACAGGAACACAATCATATATAACTCGCATTTATATATGGAATGCAGCCGCATTTATATATGGATCGCAGTCATATATGAAATTGGAATGCAGTCACATATGGTCTCATACGCTGTCCAAAGACTCCTTCCACAGTGATAGATACATATACGCAGGCACGCAGTCACTCAGGTATATATGTATTCAATGCAGCTCAAGCATATATATATCTCAGGCAGTATATATATACACACAGTCAATATATATATAATATATATATATATATATATATACACGCACAGCTTCATTCCGGCAATATATATATATATACGCAGTGATGAAAACGGATTTCTGTAGATGATAACATGATTGTGTAGTTTGAGATTGCATGGAGTATTTCGGAACTATAGCCTAGCTGCTTTGCTAGGCTGCAAGCCATAGCAAGCAGCTAAGGCTGATGACAATATTATAGCGTTGCAGCATGATGACTATGATTCATACTAGCAGGGGGAGCATATGCACAGGTAGCATGATTACGATGATGCATGGGCAGCATGAAGCATGAAGATGCATGATGTAGCATGATGGTGCTACACGGTAAGGTGCAGCAGATGAACGAAATGGATAGGTCAAGTCGTCACCTAGGAGATTCAGTGGAAGCAGAATGTCTTCAACTGATCTCATCATTATAGGAATTGATCTATGCTCAGATCCAGATAAGTCAAAGTGTTGACTTCTAATGTAAATGTATTATCTCTCTCTTTCTCTCTCCTTCTCTGCTGAACTTTAAAGATAAAAGAAGATTTGATCAAAGGGTTTCCCCACACATTGTGGGGTTTGTCCCTAGCTTGCGCCACATCTTGTGTCCTCTTGTCTTGGCTTGTCTTCTGCGATTTATATTTATGTTCTATCTGCAGTTTACTTTATGCTGATGTGATTGCTAATATGGAAAAGAAATTAAATAAATTTCTCTAGCATAGAACATACCTAAAATTAACACATGAGTATCACAGAAGTTGGAGAAAGCAGAAGAACAAAATTCCCCCCCGTTATTTGTCCTAAGAGTTATAATATTACAGCCAGACTCTTTTTCAACTAAGGATTTAAACTTTTGAAAGATACTAAATACATCAGATTTATATTTTATAAAATACACCCACATCTTTCTACTGAAATCATCTACAATAAGCAAAAAATATTTGCAACCAGTAATAAAGGATGTATGCGTAGGACCGCAAATATCAGCATGAATTAACTGGAGTACCTTAGATGCGCGCCAAGATTCTCCATCCTTGAATGAAGACTGATGTTGCTTGCCAGCTTGACAGGCGCCGCATACTCCCAACTGCTGAGTCTGAATATCAGGTAACCCTGACACAAGTCCCTCCCGAGAGAGCTGAGAGAGATACTGCATGTTTAGATGCCCATATCGCTGATGCCATAGATCGTTGATGGGAGAAACACGAGCTACTAGAGCTACTTCTGGAGAATCTCCATTGTCAAGAAGCTTGTATAGACCATGATCCTCTAGGCCAACAACAACCGTAAGACTAGTGTCCCTGTCGACAATGGAGCATTTGTGCGCACTAAACACTACGTCAAGCTAAGGAGAGTTCCTCATAATCTGGCTGACAGACAACAGATTAATTTCCATACCAGGAACATAGTACACATTCAGGAAGATTAGTGTGTGCCCATCAAACTGGATCTGAACTATACCTTTTCCAACTACTGTGTACTCTTCACCTCCATCGAATACTACTGAATCACTGAAAGGTGAGAAGTCAATAAACTAGTCATGCCTGTGAGAGAAATGGCGTGATGCACCAGAGTCAATGTACCAGTCCGAAGACAGGACATGATTTGAAGACCTTTTAGCCATAAAGGCGTAAAAGGCAAATTCTGTCTGCTCGGAATGTTCTGCAACATTCGCTGTCTGGTGGGGCCCTCTCTGTTTCTTCTGTTAAGAAGCAATCCTCTATCGGCAATCTTTCTTCATGTGGCCGAATTTGTGATAGTAATTACACTGCACATTTTTCTTCCTAGCAGGATCAAAAAACTGAGAAGAACCTTTCTGCTGAAAGGACTGAGAGGACTGATATTTGGCAGCAAAAGCATTTTCTGAGGAGGCTGATGAGGCACCACTACCAAACTGTTGTTTCCAATGATCCTGCTGCGTGAGTTTGGTGCATAACTCCGGAAACTTCAGATCAACATTAGTGGAGGCAATGTTGAGTGTTTCTATGAAGTGCTCATAATATTTTGGTAGACTTTTCAGAGTGATGACTACCATATCTTCTTCCTCCATGGTTCGACCAATGGCTTTGAGCTGATCTTGAATGTCTTTAATCTTGTTAAGATGTTCCTGTAAAGACATATATTCGTCCATCATGATGGAGAACAACTGATTCTTGAGAAGGAAAACTCTGCTCTTGTCAGATGTCTCGTGAAGTTCCTTCAAATGTTGCCAGATCTCGGCAGTTGTCTTGCGAGAAGGAATCTGCGGTAACAGATCATCAGTCACAGAGAACTTGAGAAGCATAATGGCCTCTTGATTTCAATCATCAAACTTATCTTGATTGGTGCCAGCTGTACCAGGATGGAGCTCTTTGTTCAAAATGAGTTGATCAAGACACCTATATTCAAAAATGGTCAACATTCTCTGTTTCCAGATGTTATAACTGGTGCCATTAAAGCGCTGACTGCCTTCCAACATCAGATTGGTTAGCGAAGCCATCTGCACGTTTCCCAAGATACAGAAAACAACAAAGGAGTTCGGCACAGATTTCAATGCAGATGCTGGCTAATTTGGACAAAATCTGACAGGTGCAAAAAAATTCCCACGCTCAACCATTCCGCCGAAACCGCTTAAACAAAATGCTTAAGCAGAAAAAAGAAAACAACACCACGCCGACTGTTTTAGCGAGATTTTTGTGCCGAAGAAAAAAGAACGTTGTTTTTGCTACGTAGCGAATATGAGCATAAAATAAAACTGTGCCCCGATAGTCTACGAGGATCGACTTCCTGCGCCGGAAAGGTGCTCAGACACTGTTTACAAAGACTCTGGCAATGATAAGTGCAGGGACTCGATTGCGGATTGATCTGAAGGAACGAGCCCTGTTCCAGAAGCTGTCCGTTCCACAAAAAAATGACTGCGCCTTTTTTTTCTTTTGCAATTTTGTCAACAAAACGTCGGGCCATGGAAGTGCACCAATGTATATTCCAGCAGTCAAGAAACCCTAGTCAGAACCTGAATCGTCCACACAGGCAGCTCCAGAATTTATTGCAAAGGTGACAACGATCTTGTAGAAGTCGAGTACACACCGAAATGCCCAAATCTCGTGACTGTGACAGAGAAACAAAACTCTTACCGGACAGAAGAAACAAAACGCTTGAACAGAGACTGAGACGAAGACTAGTAGCCCCTTTTAAAAATAAAAAACAAAACAAAGGCAATTTTCACTTACCGCAGGTCAATAATGTCTGTCTCGACCAATTGTAAGATGGCCTCCCGAACAGAGCAACAAGAAGCGTCCCTACAACGCGCAGCTTTGCCCCAGGTTTCGAATCTCCGGGCCTTCCGAAACAGGGAAGGCGTAAACACCAGACGACTGCAAACGAGAATTTAGAGGGTAATTAACGGTTGATCATATGGAAATATTCAGTGCAACATCTTCATATGGCTGACGTCTCAGAGTATTCCAGTGACGGGTATCAAAGACCTCGATGGCCCTAATCAAGTGTCTCTAGTGTCTGCGCAGGGAGAGTCCGTCTCTTGACATGAAGAGCAGGTGGACGTGCCGTCTCCAGCCACTGCCACGCGAGTAAGAGTTGGCAAGTGGTGCGGCCAATTGTGACGCCCAGTAAACGACCACAATTTTTCTCAGAATCCACGAAAATTTTCAAACAACAAAAAAATTTTCCGAGAGAAAAAAAAATATAACCTAAGCTCTGATACCATAAAACAGTGCGAAAACACGCATATAGATTTCAATGAATGAATTGAAT
>APFE031392776.1:0-70212 GCA_000404065.3 Pinus taeda | reverse complement strand
AAAATAGCTTGCGGGCCCACTTAGTGAAGGCGACTCTTTTCACTAAGCTCCATCATCTTGTTGCAATCTCAACAAGGATTTCTTGTTTCACACTTTTCAACACTCCCTCTCAACAAGAAAGGCTTCCTCTCAAACCCGATCCTGTAACTCTAGAATGTTTTGCATGCAATACATCTAGCCGGTCCACTTGCTCTATCATCAAAGTCTCTGACTGCTATTGCCTCTGTCGACTGAAAACTCTGCATCTCTGTGCTCTTCAGTATCTTACTGCTCTAACCTCCGTCACCTTGATCTCTAACTGCATCCATGCTGCTGCTGGTTCTATCTCCCGGCATTGCATCCGCACTGCACCTCCCAACTGACCTCCCTTTTGGGCTAGAAACATACTCTGATGCTGAAGCTCTACCTGCTGCTGACAAGTGCTCCCTCTATGACATCTATGCTACTGCAACATCTTCATGCATCTCGCACCATTGCACACCTCTTTGTGCCACCTAGCACTGTGCAAAACACTTGTGCCTCTCACATTGCTGCAGCCTACATGCTATGCGTTGTCCTGAGATTCCCCGCACTGTCGCTCTCTCTGCCGTTCCATCCGCATCTATCTCTACCCAATCAGTCAGTTCCTGCTACTCCACATCGGGGCTCCCGTAGCAAGGTCTCATCCAAGAGGTTGGGTACCTCAAGGATCCTGCCCCTCCTCCTTGGGACGATCAATCCACATCACCCCACCTCCTACTTGGAGGTATGGCCGCATGTGATCCCTCAGCCCACCTGGCTCGAAGTTTCCCCCTACTAGAGGTCTCTGGATGAGTAGATGTCTCTACTCGATCTCCACTCAGCTTCCCCTGTTGTGGCTGCTCCACAACCTCCTGAAACTGTTGCAACAATCGTGGCTCCTCCACAATTGTCTAAGACTTCTTTTGGCTCTGCATGCTGAGAGGTAATATACCCTCCCTCTCGACCACCAAGTCTCCATCAGTTGCCTTGCTGCTCAAGGCTTTGCATGCATCTTGAACGTCAAGAGCATACAAGTTCTTGACCCGTGAACCAATCTGCTTCACCTGTCTAGTGATGTTGTGTTTAAGGAAAACCTTTCCCTCTCTGAAGACTACATCATAGCCTCTGTCTTCTAGCATCGCGATCGACACCAAGTTTCTCTTCAGTCCTGATACATACTTGACATCGGTCAAGGTAAGACGAGCTCCATGCTCCCTCTGAAAAATAACCATGCTTACACCTGAGACACTATACTTCTCATCATTACCCATCCCTATGAGTATCTGGAGATCTTTCTCCTCCAAAGTACTAAACAAACTTTTGTCGCCGGTCATGTGGAAAGAAGCTCCACTATCAAGAAACCAACCACTTCCCATCATGGATGAAACCATGCATGCGAAGAGTGTGAAATCCAACTCAAATTGGGAAGCAAGTGCCTCAACTTTAGATCCTTCCCCGGATCCCTTCTTGGACTTCTTCTTTGGGCAATTAGTAGCATAATGGCCCAAGTCATGACAACAAAAGCATCTCACCTTCGACTTTTCAACCTTCTTCCCATCATTGGAAGAACTGGATTCGGAAAGAGAAACCTTCCCCTTCCCCTTCTTCGCCTTACTTGCTAAGGCACAGTTCTCCTCATCATGCATAGATGAAGAATTGTCTCTGGTGCGCCGTCTAATCTCCTCTTGCACAAGATCCGATCGAAGTCTCTCCCATCCTGGCAATTTCTCCCTTCCATTCACCGAATCTTGGTAGCTATGCCAACTCTTAGGAAGGCCAATGAGTGCTAGACTCACCATATCTTCATCCTCAACAGTTACCCCCACACTTCCCAGCTCATCCCGGCATTGGGTGAACTTCGTAAGATACTGGGGCATACTATCTCCATTCTCACACCTAATGTTTCTGAGTTTATCCTTGAGCGCCAACTTCCTTTGGTCGCTCTTGCTTTGGAATAATTTTGTCAACATTTTCCACATCAAATATGGAGAAGCCTTTCCATGGAGGCTGGACACAATGTGATCCTTCACGCCCTCCAATAGAATCCTTCGACACTTTGCTATTTTCTTTTGCCAATCCTCGACTTGAGCAGCATCAGTAGGTTTTGGGACATTATCTATGAACTCCTTCAACCCATTATCATCTAACATCACCTCCATCCTGTCCTTCCATGCAATATAGTTCGAGTTGCCCTCAAGGGCATACTCCAATCGCAATCTATTGAAAGAAATTTCAACTTTGACACCAAGAAAACACTGCTGCAAATTCAAATTCCACCAACACAAAACTCAACCACTTCTGATCTAAAATTCGTGAGAACAAAGTATTTCTTGTACAGAGATCGACTGTATGGGCATTCACCGGATATCTCACCTCCCAAAATAACGGATAATCCAGGGCTACCTGGCCGATTTACAAGTCTCTGCCCCAAAGAAAAAAATGTAAACACTTTCTGAATATAGATCTGATGATCAATGTCTCGCTTTGATATCCTGTAGAACTTTTTCTACAAATCAAAGAGCTCTGATACCATGTAGAAATTTTGAATAATATGACACATATTCACAAAGATTATCCTGATTATACACTATTGCGGAATACATGCATAATACATAACCTCCTCTACATTGTTCATCAATTTACAGAAGCAGAAACAATAACATGCACACATAGAAGCATCAATCACACATATCAACACAGTGTTTTCCTGGGGAAAGCATCTCGCTAAAAACCCCAACTATCTGTATATTATATTGATTGAGAACATGTAACAAACATACTATAATACTCCTCACAAGTACTTAGTACTATCTCCACCTGTTACACACAACACAGCTCAGATCCGATCTCCAAATCTCCCTCGCTGCTTGCCTGCCTCCACTGCACAATACCTTCTGAGAATGAATGAATTCAAACTCGTTCCAAGTTCTATTTACCTTGGAAAATCACTCACACTGGAAATCACGTGAGCACATGCTATAATACTGGGCATCTACTGCGCAATTCTCATGGGCATACACAATCCATTGATTTTGCAAGATCTCATGCACAATTGATAGTCACAACTCACCCTTTCACTTACCTCTAACACTTGTCTCCACTGAACTGTCCATGCACTGAGTTAACTGATGTATTCTTCAGTTGCATTATGAGTTAATATAGTGAATTAATTAATAACTAATTCACACAACTCATCACTTAGTCTATTGGTCAGTTAGACTAAATACAACTAGTTCAACTAAGTCAAACTGAACACAACTCCATTAACTACTCATCTAACTCCACATAACTAAACCATTTGAGTCCTAATTGAAGTCCTCCATGCAATAGCTTAGTCAACCCATAGGTAACCACGTGATTCCTTCAGGCAATTGCATGTGCCACATCTGTAGCTCCAACTGAAGTGCTACAAGAGAATAAGATAAAGTTTAGAGTCCAAATATTATTAAGGGCTAATAATATTTGATTGTTTCTATTTTTACCTGACAGTCTAAAAATAGACTCTGATCACACTGCTGTGAACCAAAAATAGAAGTCTATCTATTTTCCCAACATGACCAATCATCCATAAACAACATCCTGCAACTCATAGACCATGATCCATATGTCTAAAAATAACTTTGCGCCATAATTTGCCTGCGGGACCACTTAGTGAAGGTGACTCCTTTCCACTAAGCTCCATCATCTTGTTGCATTCTCAACAAGCATTTCTTGTTGCACACTTTTCAACACCTGGCATTGCGAATCAGACGGTTGGCGCCGCGCATCAGACCAACGTTGCACATTAGACAGTTTCTGCCATTATAAAAATACACAGGCGTTGCGCATTGGCCAGGGAGGTTCCAAAATCACTCAACTTCATCCTAAACTCTCCCAAACGCTGCATTTCACTCATTCAAGTAAGTTTTCATCGATCTTGAGCTAAATTTAGTCTTCTTCACATTTTCTTCATAAGTTTTGCTTCTTAAAATTAAAACCCTAGCTTGCCTTCATACATTTCCATCCCATTGCAAAATTTTCACTGCATTACAAAACCAACATCTTTTTCCCCTTTTCCACACTTCATTGCCCTAAATCTACCCATTAATTCCATTTTCCCTTTCCCCTTCCCCTAAGAAAACTAACTCCCTTCATCAAACCCTAAGTCCCTCATAGTCAAAACCCTAATTTCCTAAATTTGTCCCTTCATTCCCCTACTCCAATTCACATTTGCAAAATCTCTTCATACTCATCTTCTTTGTTCTCACCCATTGTCATTGTGCGCCATACCATCATCACATCACATCCCTAAGACAAGCATCATGGCAAGAAGCAGTGAATCAAGTTTTGAAGAAGAAACACTTAGTGATAGCTCAAGGGAAAGAAATGTGCAGCTCAGGAGACCTCACAAGGGTGGAAAATTTATTAGGGAGGAATCTATTAGCATTATTGAACTCCTTGCTTGCCCTCTAGCCACCACATGTTTCAGATATCAGTCCTGTTTTGGGTTTTGTGAAATGGTTGAGAGGGTCAAATATCACCATGAGTTGGCAAGGCAGTTTGTCATAAACATGGAAAATAATGTGGTGCATCTTGTTGGGATCAATTTCACTCTTTTACCAGTGATCATTGCAGAAGCTACAAGAATGCCAGATGTAGGGGAAAAGTGGAACAAAAGACAAAATATCAGTAAACAGCATTATGAACCTTATATCAAGGCCAAATACCATGGTAAACTTAGCAGGGTGTTTCCTTTTAAATTCTTGGAGGACCGGTATGTTCCACTCATGAAGCTTATCATCAAATACTTTACATGTGAGGGTAGGTTCTCCAGACTTTATGCCTACCACATCAGATTGCTTATGCAGTTCACCAAGGTCAGAATGATGAGCATTCCTTATTTCATATGTAAAAACATAAAGAGGATGACAGTGATTGCAAAAAGAAAACCATTTCCACAGCAACTCAATAGTATTTATCATATTAGATATCATTTTGGGATTCAACTGCGTTAAGTAAGTCATTCACGTATGACCATTCCATGAGAGGTAATCGTAACTGACTAATTTCTCATGATTTTTGAATAGTTCATTTAGCACTCATTGCATCGGGTGATGCTCACAGGGGTGAAGAAGTGGGATTGAAACTAGTGAAATGTGGAGAACGAATCACATAGCATCAATCATCACTTCCGGGGCTTGCACTCGGTAACCAGGACTTCCCAGGAGGTCACCCATCCCAGAACTCCTCTGGCTCAAGCACGCTTAACTGTGGAGTTTTTACCACAATCAAGCCCACTTAGCTTGCTACCCCATTTGCAAAACCTTAGCAAGTATTGTGCCTCATGAACCATTCAAGTAGAGATCCCTTGACTCTTTTTGAATTTAAGTATGGGGGTTTAAATTGTTGTTTTGCATTAGCTCACTCAGTTGGGAGTATCATGGGAAATCTTCATTGCCCATGAATGCTTCAAGGGGCCTCAGATATTTTCAGATCCTCAAGAGGAAGGTGAACCTTCTAGGCTACAAAAAGAGCCTGAAAGTAAAACAGAAGAGGCTCATGTTCCTGTCTTTGTTACTTATGAAAGAGGCACTAGGATTCTTTTTACAGCTGCCAAACGAGTACTATCTCCACCAGGGGTGGAAGGGGTCTTGTTTTCTTCACCAGACCACAGGAAAATGCTATCTTCATTGGGGGTGAAAGGGGCTTTGCTTTCTTCTCCAGCTAAACAAGTACATGTTAGAGATAAAGGAAAGCAACAAGAGCATGAAGAGGGCCCTACAGGAGGGCAAGACAGGGATTTTTTTTTGGTTGAGGAAGATGCCACTGGTTTGGGCTCTCAAAGCTCAAGACTCAAGGATATGATTATCAAAGAGGATGAGGTTTAAATACAAGCCTTATCACTTGACCTTGAGAGGACCAAATGGATCATCAACCTTCTTGAGCAGGAGAACAAGAAACTAGAAGATAAGCAAGCTATTATGGAGCTGCAAACAATTAGAGAAAATAGGCAAGTGACAAAGAGAAGAAAAATCAAAATGACATCCCTTGAGCAAGAAATTGAGGCTGACTGAGAATCATGGTTAGAGAGGGTGAACATCCACCTTGAGAAGATGCTTGAGAAAGCTAACAAAGAAAAGAAAATGCTACACCATATGGCTTATCATTACTTAGCTCAGAATAAAATTTGCAAGACAAGAATAAACAACCTAAAAGCTAAGCTAAAGAGAGCCTTGAGGGCCAAAAAGGAACAAGATAAATTTAAAATCTTGGCTAAAGCTTCATTAGCTCAGCAAAGCAGATAGTAAGCTTGCCTTTTGCCAAATTTGAATAAGTTTTGGGAAATTTTTGTCATTTCACAATTTTGTAATTGAAAACACAGGAATTTTCAGCTGATGGCGCTGCGCATTGAGTTGGCTCAGTATTTTGCAAAATGGTTTGCATTTTTGGATTCCTCATGGAAAAACAATGAAACCCAGAAAGTTTCATAAAATTTGGAGAAGATCTGGGTCACCTAAAGGGCAAAAAACACCTAAAAAATGCCCTCTCTGCCACTTTTTGGACCCATGGGAACCAGTCTTGGGAGAAATGATTGTTGAAGGGTCAAATCAACTCCAAATCAGAAAATTCAAGGTGTTTTGGAAACTATACAGGCTGAGCTTTCCAACAAGCTATCTTGGGCCTGATTTGGTGAAGTGGAAGGCCTCCAAAAGCAGCCTTGAAGTGGCGTTGCGCATGAGGGTTAAGGCATTGCGCATCAGGCTAATTTTTGCCAGTTTTGCCTAAAAACTCAGAATTTTGCGCAGTTTGACCATCAGTTGAATTTTTCTCTCTTTCTTAGTAAATTTGTAATGGTTAATGATGTAAATATGATGAAAAATTACTTGAGGGGGTAGATACATTAGCCAGAGTTGGTTTGAGGTTGAATGAATCAGTTTCCATAGTTTTAGAGGCAAGTTGTTCCATTGCCTATGTTCTAGTTCCTAGTTTAGATGTTGTTGAAACAGCTCCTTGACTCATGGATTCGACCCCTAATGGCTAGCATAGGTGGTTTGAAGCCTATATTATGTATTTTCTTAGTTATTTGTAAAGGTTGGACTCTTGTGGATTCTTTGAGCTTCATTGTAAATCACTTCTGCAGTTTGGCAAGGAAATGAACTAGGGTTTTGCAACATTTTGTGGGATTCTTGTTGTAATGTGTCTTGGCATTGTTTATTCCTTTGTTATTTAGTTTCTCTTATGTGTATATGTGTCAGCATCTATCCTTTTCTTCCTAACTAAATGAATCAAGATAAATAGGCGGAATCCATTGATATTCAGTGCTCTGCCTTGAGGTTTCATTTAGTTTTTAATGTTTTCTGTTGTTTGAAGAGGACTCATGAACCTTGCATGCCCTCTCCAACTCCCCATTGGTCTTAGACTTACCATCACACCCAATTCAAAGTGCCAAAACACCTACCTACCTCGCCCCACAGAACCTCCTACAAATCTGAGTGATTTCCCAGACCCAAAGGTGCCTTCTTCACTTGATCCAGCAACCAACCATTAAAATCAAACAAAATCCTCTAAACTAATATACCTAGCCTAAAATCAACATTTATTTTCATTCATCTCAAGCTCTAGTTGCCATATTCTAATTGAGATTGACAAGGAGAGAGCCCTCTCCCGACTTGGTAGGGCTAGCTACCAGGTTAAGCGTGGTTTGATGTTACCCTAGACTTGCCTTCTTTAAGCCTGAGGTAGATTTAGGCTCTAACAGAGCACATCCAATGCTACCCCAAATCAACACTCCCTCTTAGCAAGGACTGTGATCTAGCAATACTCCTCACTGAGTATTACTCTGATCATCCGACATCGGTCCCTATGTTGATGTTGGGCCTGCTAACCACCATCCTTTGCACTGTTGTATCCTGTACTGGTGCCCATGGTTCTGTCACTGCCACTGCCACTGCCACTGTTGCATTTGTACGACACCTCCCACTGCATCTGTGTTGCTATTGGTTCTTTCTCCTAGCACTGCATCTGCACTACACCTCCTCTCGTCATGCTGCATTGTGTTGCCCACTGTTGCACTGCAACTCAGTTACTAAGAAGTAAGTAACTGATCCCCCAGCTCTGACACCCACTGATGCTGAACCTCCCTCTGCCGTTGACAAGTGCTCCCTCTTTGACCTCTTTGCTGCTGCAACAACTCCCTGTATCTCGCACCATTGCACACCTCTCTGTGCCATCCTGCACTGGTGCAACACTCCTGTGCCTTTCACACTGTTGCAGCTTGCTAGCCTCATGCTATCTCGGGACTCCTGCACTATAGCTCTCTTTGCTGCTCCATCTACATCCGTCTCTACCCGACTCAACTAGTCCTACTACTCCTCTTCAGGTCTCCCGTAGCAAGGTCTAATCTAAGAGGTTGGGTACCTCGAGGATCCTGCCCCTCATCGCCTGTAGTCTGCCTACATCTCGATGTCTCCCCACTTCTGCTCAAGTGGTGCGTGTGCACTCATGGAACAATCATCATCTGTCAAAACTTCCTTCTCTACCCGTGTTGGCGCTGCTTTAGTCTCAGAAGACTCTCCCTTACTCTTCTTCCTTGGACACTGTGTTGCATAATGACCCCGCTCCCCACAGTGGAAGCACTTAATCTTGGAGAGATCTTTCTTCTTTTTCTTTCCCTGCTTTCCCTCAGATGCTAGGCAACATCTTCTTCCTCTTGCTTGACTTCGATCCCCTTACTGCTGCTACTCGTCTTCAACTGCTGTCTGATCTCTTCTTGGTGAAGAGCTTCCCACATCTCGTCTCAAGGTGGGAGAGTCCCTCTGCCCAATATACTCAGGAAAAATACCTCCCAGTCTTCTCAGACAACATTCAGGGTTTTCCTCACAATCAACTCCTGATCTAGTGTCACTTCTATAGCAGTCAACTGATCTCAGATCTCATTCAGTCCTCCGAGGAAGGTGTCAATCGGTTCTCCCTTTTTCATCTGATACGACTTCAACTGATTCTCAAGTAAGTTTCTTCTCTTCACAAAACTATGCTGGTACAATTTCTTGAGAGCCTCCCACATCTCAAATGTCGTTTTCTTCTCGGCTATGTGTGGTACTACATGATGCTTGACCCCATCAAGGATGATGTTCTTGGCCCTTGCCATTGCCTCCTTGTACTTGCTGTTATCATTGGGGTCGACTAGGATAACTATTACCTTCAAGGTGAAGTTCTTGACACGATTTCTATCAAGTACGGATAAGATTCTGGCCTTCCAGACTGCGAAGTTCGATGCTCCGTCCAGTCTATCCTAGCCTCTTACTCCGTGTAGTGCCATGATGCTCCTCTACTTCCCTCGTGGAAGTTCTCTGTTCGAATCCTCTGACTCTCTACTTCTCGTCTGGAAGCTCTCTTCTGGACTCCCTTTGAGTCCTGATTTCCCTCCTGGAAATCCTTTTGACGCTGTTGAGATGCCCCCTACTCTAATCCTCTTGTGTAACTGCACCACTAATCCAGGTTCCTCGGCTAGAAACCCTCGGTAGCAATTCCTCTTGGCCTTGCTTTGTCAGGTACTATTCTAACTACAATACCTCACCAGCTCCACTCTACAATATTCCCACAACCTTCTAAACCCCAACAACTTGAAGTTGAGGGCTCCCAGGCTATGCACAATCTTGGCACCAGCAACCCGGCCTCCTTAGCCAACTGTGTTAGCCCTCCTAGCTACTGCATGGCTCTGAGTGAGGCCCCCATTTCCTTCCTTAGCCTCTGCGCTGCCTCTTTCCGGCTCACCTTTGATGATGCAGGCACTGCGTCGCCTTTCCCTTGTTGCTGCTCTGCTAGAAACAACTTCTATCACCTCAAGACAATTGTTTTCTGTTGTTATCGCTCTGCTCGGATGACTTCCTTAGTCCTCCTGTGATATGCAATCACATACCATGTTGAAGTTTCTAAGTTTACTTAGTTAGAGACCCTCCATGCACTTTATCTTATTTATTCCTACCTACTTGTTATTTAGTTAACAAGTTATTTACAATGTAAATACTGAAAATAAACACTAGTGCATGCTCAACATATTACAAATCAAAAACTAAAGGGAACAGAAACAATCACACCATATGACACCATTATTTTTGGACTAATGTCCCCGGAAAAACCCAATGTGGGAAAACCGATGCAGCTATCTGAGGGTTTTCTTATTAAGCAATATCAGAGTACAATCTGGGTGTCGAAACTGACCTACCCAATAGAGAATTTCCTTGGCATAATACCTCTCAATTTCTAACTAAATCTCCTAGCCGAAACCTCGGATAAATATTTTGGCAGTTACTCAGCACAAATCTGCCCTAGAAACCCCAGCGTCAGCCTCTCTCTAGACTGTGTCAGCCCTTCTCTGCCCAGCGCTGGCCCTGTGTCACCCCAGATGGGTTTGCGTCAGCCTTAGGAGGCTCTGCATCAGTCCTCTGGCCCTCTGCATCAGCAATGCTAACCTCTTTGAGGCTCTGCACAGCTCCCGACTGCCTCTACGTGACCTTGTGTGAGCCCTAGCTAGCTCTGCATCACTCTCTCCAGCTACTTCGTTGCTCTCCCAAAACTATTTTTGTCTCACTGTACTCAAATGCTCCTCAATTGCATCTCCCGATCACTAATTTTATCTCACTTAGCAAACCGCGCTCTAGAGAATATAATGGCTCATCACTCTGGTGTCTTTTCTAAGTGACCCTCAAGCCTCCTCTTATACTTTTCCTCTTGACATATCAACGGCTAAGATTAAGTCTCTAATCAATGGCTAAGATTATATCTGGCTTGATCCATGTCTTTTGGACCATTCTAACACAATATCATATTAATCCACATAAATATTTTATTTTCCCTAAGCTTAGACTTAGGGACTCTATTAAAAATATTAATGATTTTAATATCTTTTGAACTATTTAGAATCTGCCCAAACCCTTTCTGGGTATTGGAGATCTCATGTTTCCCAACCTCTCCACTAAATTTCGTGACTAGAGCACATTTGATGCTACTCCAAATCAACATTTCCTTCCGTCTTACGAGCCAACATGTGTCTTCGTTCCTACAAGGGGACAAGTCACTTCCATAACTGCAGGGTCATACACATTTTACCTTACTTCGTACTAGTTGGAAGAATTTTCCAAGAAAGTATTTTCTCTATAATGTTTATTATGCAAGCTAATGCTTGGAGGTAAATTAGAAATGCAAGCTAATCTAAAATGCTTAAATGAAATGCAAGTATGTTCTTTCAAAGAAATATTAAATTAGCAATGTTTCAAAGTAAGAAAATGGTGCTCAATAATATATTGCAAATATAACTTTCAAATGGAGATTAGCTTGTAAGTAAATTAGAATGATGTTATCAATTTGTTTGAGAAACAAAGTTGTTTCATGTAGAGAATAGAATGCTCCAATACTCAAGATAACAATGTAGCATTTAGAAATGAAGCATGAACTCAAGTATACATGAAACAATTTGTTACACTAAATGGAAATTAATTAGTAAACAAAATTAAATTTGCTAGAAATTAAAATGCTTGCATGTGAAGAGTAGATTGATCAAAGCAAAGTGCTTGTAGCTCAAAGAAACATGTAAAATAGAGAATGCATAACCTTAAGTTCAATTGTAGCAAACTTATCTTAAACGAAATAAAAATGTGATGAGTGAGGTTGTGTAAATCCCAAAATTAAGCATGCAAAATAAAATATGATGATGAGGTTGTGTAAATTTTAAGCATCCAATTAAAATGGAAACCAAGAGAATGTAAAAGTTAATCCACCTACATATTTTTCTCCCTAAATGGAGAGAAAGGATGCCATGGGTAAAACCCAAGCTCCCACAAGGAAAATATATCTTTTGTTATTTTTTTACAATGAGAAGACCCCTTAATGGGCTTCCCCAATAAAGGAGAAATTTACAAGGTAGAGATCCTTAGGAAATAGTGTCTCCTTCCAAGAAGTGGCAACCACAATGGTAATGGACAACACTTGAAATCTGAAAATTACAAGGACCAAAAGGCCCACAACCAAGCTAGTTTGTTGCTGTCCCAAAATGCCCACGACCTCCTTGAATTCAATGCTCAAATGCTCTTGAGGTCCTACAAAAAATGGTTAGAATTTCAAACTTTAGCTTCTTCAATCCTATCAACACAAAGGATGAGCATAGTCGGTAAATAAATTTGAATTTTCTGCAAAACCCACACTTAAACATAGTGTAAAAGAAAGATGAATGTTAACAAATATTATCTATAGATATTCTACAAACTTTATTTCTTTCCTTACCTAATCCCTAACATGCTCTTCAATATAAAAATAAAATCGCTATTAGCACAAGAAATTGAGACAAATCATTTTAAATGAAATTGGATTTTGAAACACAAGCTAAAAGACAAGGATCGCCACAACACAAAATCGTAAGACTAGTCCTTGAGAGATGACAAATGTCGGTTCTTCAATGAACTTGTTCAAGAGTGGGATGATTCCTCCAAGAATTTTCCCTCACTTTTGAGGCTTGATCCAATTTATGTCTTTACACAACTTCAAAAATACACATTAGATCCACATGGCTTAAAATAAGTACAATGATAAAAAGATCTTAGAGATTTATTAGAAAATCAACTAAAACTTTCTCTATCTGGAGAAAACTCTCAAAACTGAATGTCAATGTGAGGTAGCTACACATTATCAAATCTTTAAAAGCACAATGAAAACTAATGAACACAATAGCATAAGTAGAAAATGAAACACAATGATCAAGATATTACCATGCTCAAGAAGAACAACACCTCAAATGTGAACCCCAGGCTTTCATTGCAATAGAGCATGCATGTACATAAGAGAAAATCTTTCCCAAGCACAATAGTTCATTTTCAATATGGATACCATAGTTTTAAAACTCAAACTCAGAATCGACCGAGGGTCAACTTTGATGTTGAAAATAGCAACAAGAAATGCTAAAAATAGTATTGCTATAAATAGCAATTCAGGATATACTCCATTTCTGTTGGAAATAGCAAAAAATATAACTGCTAAAAATATCATTGCTATAAATAGTATTTTGGGATAGATTCTAATTTTAATTAGTCTTTGAATTAAAATTCGAATTTAGTCTCACTAGTTGTTTGAAAAAAATTAATTAATTCATTTTGAGTTAATTAGTTGGAGAAAATCAAACATGAAGTCTTTGTGAAGACATGCAATAGTTATCTCTTTGATTGAGGAAGTTATCCCTTAATTAAGGAGATAAGGATGAGTTGTATTTGAGTTGTAATTAGTTATCTCAGTTAACTGAATTAAGTCCAGTTAAATTAGTTCCAAACTATTGGAGGAACTAATTGTGAGTTAAGTCAGTTAATGCATGCATGCATGCAACTAGTGTTATCTAGATAACTGAATATTATCTCATAAATAACTCATGAATTTCAGTTCCGAAAAAGACCTAGTTGAGATTAAAGGAAGGGACAATGTACTATCAATTGGAGGATTTTTCCTATAAATGAAACTCATCCATGCAGAAGGAATTATCTCTTTGAGGATTACGCAGTTATTTCAGAGGTCCGAGCAGTGTGTGAGGGATTATTGCACACAGGTGGCAGGTTGAGGACCCAGGAGAAATTGCACAAGGAAATAGGAGGTTTGGAGGACTGAAGGAAGACATATGTGTTGTCTCTTCTGTCTATGAGCAGCAGTGAGGGATTGTACTGAGAGCTGGATAGCTTGTGAGCTAAAGCTTTATGTGATTCTAAGATATTTCCACTTGTATGATAATACAGATAGAAGGGTTTTTAGCTGAGGCTTTCCCTAGAGTATTCTTCTATGTTTTATGTGTGATTGAATCTTCTTCTATGTTATATGTGTTCTATTTGATCTTGCTCATAATTAATTAAGCTTCCGCAAGTTTGATTGTAGAAGTAGATTAAGTATTTTGCTTTAGTACATTGCATAATCAGTTTAATCTATGGTGAAATTTCTACATCTGATTCGGTGTCGACTTGGACTAGTTGATTCCAATGACTCGGTCTTTATAAAAAGTACATTAAATATTTAATTTTAATGAAAATCATATTTTTGAAGATTTTCATTCATGTTTCCAAATTCGAAGCATTAGAATAATAGAGAAAAGACAACACTTGATCCAAGCATGCTCATGAATATATCTATTATATCAAAATGGTACCAAGTGCACTGTCCAATACATGTAATATATACAAATCAGAACAAAAACACACAACTAATGTTGCTCCAAAGATCGCTTAAGAACCTCCTCAATGCCGCTCCAAAAAACAACTCCAACTGCTCACAAACTCTTCACAAATTCTCACATAAATGCAATGAGATAGTTGTGAGGAAATATGAGGGTGTTGAGTCACCTTTATAGGCATGAGAGAAGGGTAGAGGGGTTAGGAAATATTTTAAACAAAAAAAATGATTTCAAGTCCGCCCAACCCTCCTTTTTTCCTGTTGTCAAGACCGACTGATTTGTGTTGGGCTTGGTTAGTCCATTACCAAACCGGTTGAATTGGTGACTAACTCAGTCATTTTGGTAATAGACGGATCATCGAACCGAATAATTGACCTAGTCGGTCCGAGCAGGGGTATGGCTCGGTCAATGAGGCTAATTATGAGTCAGACTGACCTAGATTTAAAACTATGATGGATACATAGTGAGATCTCATGGCTCTATTATATAGAAGTTTGGGAGTCAATTCCAAGGCAAATGGTGACAATTCCAAAGCAAACGGGTGACAATTCCAATGCTCCTTCATGCAAATTCAAATTTTCCAAGTCGCATTAAGAATCTCTTAAGCAAAATCAAATTCTTTGATGAAATGACAAGTGTAGAATGGTAGGGACCCATGTGGGGGCAATTTCCCACAAAATTTTCTACCAAGTATTCTCCCAAATCCTTTCAAATGTACATTAACTCTACAAATTCGAATTTTCCAAGTAAGCTACTTCCTCATTTATTGCCAGAGATTTGATTTCCTTGAGTGGGTCATGTATTTATGATGCAAGGTACCAAATCATGATCCACTTGCCCTTTGACTCATTCCTTTGACTTGAGATAATTTCCAAGTCATTCTATGTCATTTTGTCACATGGAGCTACTTATTTTTCTCCATTTAATTTATTTCTAGTTTAATTTATTGCTGGATTTCCTAGTAAACTTAAGAAAGGTGGGTTTTGAGAGTCTAGAATACATTTTTAACCCATCAAAGTATGTCAAAGTAGAAAATTGAGGGTGATAGGTGTAATTTTGATCACACATACCCCATACAACTTCTCCATACATCACTTATTAAATTTCATATACAAACTTTATTCCAGTTTCCAATTTCCGAGAAATTTTAAAAATTAAAAAATGACCCTCTAGACCTAATCAAATTCCACAAAAATTTGTGAGATCTAGTATGGTAATATACAATGAATCTAGACACTAAGACTCACCTAAGACCTCACCATCAAGTTGCACTCTAGCTTCGGGGTTATACTAGGAGGAAAAAAACTCAATTAATTATTAAGTCTTCATAAAGATATGATAATTAACCAAGTGAAAAAAAACCTCCTAGAGTAAACTCACATGATAAAAAGGTCCCAATTTATTTAGGTTTGTTACATGACTTGACTCATCATACTAGTATCACTTTTACATTATCCTAGTAGGTTTGTGGAATTTGAGTACAACTGAAAAATATGATGAGAAGAAGCTAGAGTTTATAAACTCTAATGATAATAAGAAATATGATGGAACATTTAGGCCTCTGACATATCCTTAGGCAAGGAGTCTTCAAAAAAATCTCTAGGTGCCACTCTAATGGTCAACATTTGGCTCTATATGGGGATGTGTGCTAGATAGAAAGTGATAGCATGCAAGGACCTAAAATCTGCATCCACCAACACAAGATATATAATTAGTAGCCTCCATTCAAAATATCATCATATAATATCAAATACAAAAATGAGGAAGTACATGAATGAAAATTTATTCTAAGAACATAAATGACAATTTATTCAAATATGAAACTACTTAAGAAAAATGATAAAGTATAGAGTTAAATATAATACAAAGATGCCCCATGGTATTAGATGTCTTCGGTGAAATCCATCTTGAGAACCTGTCTAATCAACGGTAGATCCATAGGTTCTTTCTTTGATGTGCCCTGTCCAATTCTAACTATCTTGGGACTTTGACTTGCTCCAATGTTAACCTGTTTGTGGCCATCAAATATACCAAGCCTCTTTCTTTTCCCTTTTCGACTATTGATTTGTTAAGGCTTGATCCTGCTCAAAACTAGTGATTTATTTTTTTTCTTTTTCTTTTTCACTTTTTTATTTTCTTCTTGGTTAACTATGATGATGACGACGATGCAATTACTGTCAACCCCTCTTCCTTGTCTTGAGAATGTTCTAATGGAAGATTCGAAGTACTTAAGCTTTTGGCTTTATGTCTAAATTATCCATTTTGATTTTTCTCTATTAGGTGGGGATGGAGAGGAAAAGGAGGGGATACTTCCTCACTTCCTAGCTTGTATGACCCATAGATAATCTCATTGTTGGGTTTCTTTGGATCCTTGACACAACATCTTTTATCTAACTCCCGGTAAAGTTAGACAAAGGTACTATCTGACATGGGGATAGTGGCATATGATAGGTCCATCTGAAGGCTACCACCTAAAGTTGAGGCCCATTTTCTTGATAGGACCATTCCACATGAATTAGGAACATCTATAACAACAATATCCATATTCATTATTCTATCTAGGTATGCAACTAGGAAAACCTGTAAATCTTTAATTATCCCACACACTTCAGTTTTTTTAGAATTCATTGAACATATGTTGTGATAGGGTCTGAATACCCTTAATTTCAATTGCTCCATGACTTTCCTAATCATGAAATTTGATGAATCCCTTGAATCATGCATGCATTTGTGTAATGGATGATCATTCACTATCAAAAAAACATAAAATGGTAGATGATCTTCGTTCCCCACATAACAATTCATACCTTTCAATATAATTTTTTCATATTCTAGTTCGTCATTAGTCTTTTCTTACTTTGAGTAACATCAATGGCACTTAGTAAATTTTCCCTTTGAGATGATCTCGTTAAAAGATTTTTCATTGGGATAGAAACCGTTGCACTATTCAACTAATTGCCCAAGTCAAAATTTAGTTATGAGGTAGGAGGAGAAAAATTTCTATGATTATTCCAGTTTTGAATATCCCTTCTTCGATAAGTCATTCCTTTGTGTTTTCCATAGCAATAGTCTATCCAGATGTAGGCTTTTCCCAAAAAATCTTAGTGACATTATAAACATTTGCAATCATGTTGTCAACACCAAGATTAATAGACCTATGGTTAATCTTTTGATTTCTTTCAATGGTGTAAACTTGATCTTCCATGGAGAACATATTGATTTGACCACTTGTTCCTACATGTTCATCTCTTAACATGCTACCATCCATGATTCTCTTTACATATAGGCATGTGGTCTCTTCAAGAAACTCATCACATGGCATACAAAAAGGGGGAATATGATCTACCATGTTGGTGGACTATAATGGATTTGGAGGCTTACAATCTTGTGGAGGGCCCTTATTCTTTTGCCATCTATCATTTAGCCTAGGTTGGAATCTTTGCACTTGTGATGTTTCCATGGCCATCAACCTATTTTGCATGGCTTGCATTTCCCTAGTGCGATTTTTTTCCATAGCCTTGATGAGTTGAGTTAATTCTTTGATATGACCATGTGTATTTTCTTCCTTGGCCTTCCCTTTGGAGTCATGTGACTTTGATGACCCTTTATTAAAGCTAGGAATTTCAGACTTTCCCGATTCATGCCTAGCCTTTTCCATCTTCAAGTCTTCAGTTTGAGCTACACCCAAATTTGCAAGCTCCTTTCTCCTTAACTCATAGGTAGTGTCAACACCAAAAGCATCCAAATATGAGCACAAAAGAAACTCGTCAAGAGGCTTAATAGAAGTAGGTATGCTTTTCACTAAATCATTAAATCTCTTATTGAATTCCTCCATGGTTTCATTCTCATTTTTCTTCATATTTCTAATAGCATTGATCAAGTGCCTATTCTCTTTTTTCTTTACAAATTTCTACATAAAAGTAGCAATGATAGATCTGAATTAGTCATAAGGGTTAGTGGGTTGCTCAGTGAACCAATCAAGAAAATTCTTTTCTAAGGAAAGGACAAAGATTCTCATCTTTACATCCTCTTGGTTAGTAGTGTTACACCACCTAAAAATGCAAACATTGGAATTATTCACATGTGATGTATCACTAATGGCATTATTACCTTGAAAGGAAGAAAACTTTTCAGTAGCATTGTTAGGGATATTGTGAGGATAGCTTTTTATGTTAGTAAAATTACAATGAGCAAAAAGATCATTCATGATGCTTGGCTCTACTTGTTCTTGAAAAAAAATAGATATCAGAAATAGCCTCTTGCCCAAGATTAGCAAGAGTTCTACTATGAGAGAGTCTATTCAACCTCTCTCTAAACTCTCTCTAAAAACCCTTTCAGACTCCAGGGTGGGGCTAAGTAGACCACTTGGATACCTCCTAGTAGAAACTCTTGTAGAATTTTAATTAAGTAGAGTGGCCACTTGAGCAAGAATCTAATCTTAAAGTCCAATACGCAAAAACCAAAAAATAATGTTGATTTTCCAGGTACAAGAGAACTTGTCCTTGACAACGATGCCAAAATAATGTCGTCACCCCCTGTTACACAGACCTAAGTTAGTGAAAAAATCCCTTAACCCCACAAGGTGTAGTTGGTGGCAAAACTAAAAGATGAGACTATCACCTATTCCCAACTCTCTTCACTTAAGCTTTCTCCTAGGTAAGCTAATGGGGGTGGTCCCTAAATGAAAAGCTAAGTTAAAAGGTGATGTGAGGTTTCTAGGAGATGTCAAAGGTGAATTTGGATTACTTGAGATTATGAGCAAATATAATGAGCAATATGAAATGAGATGTACTTAAATAACCATAAACACATAAATAAAATATGAGCATATAAAACCAGTTCCTTCAATATTGCTTCAAAATAAATAATGCTTGCTCTAGAAATGAAATGTTTCAAAATGAAACACAAGTAACCCTATCAATCAAATAGATGATATCACTTGCAAGATGAAACAAGCTAAAACTTCACTTTGCAAAATGAACAATATGGTACTTGTCCAAGTGAGATAATCAATTCAAAACATTTTCATCACGACAAGTATATAAATAATTTGCAAGTAAAATAGCTTGAAAAGTAAAGCATGTTAATATGAAATGCACTTAACTAAGGTTAGATACAATTATATTGGTTAATTTTAAGCTAGATGCCTAATCTAAGTGAAATATCTTTCTTTTGAACTCTAGCCAAAGGGTAAAAAAATTGGGTGACGGTAAGAAAGAGGGGTTGAGGACACGACAATGTCATTAATAATACCCTTCCCTTTAGTCTTACGAGCCAACATGTGCCTTCATCCCTACAAGGGGACAAACCACCTTCATAACTGCATGGTCACACACTCTTTACCTTACTTCGTACCAGTTGGAAGATTTTTCCGAGAAATTCTTTTCCCTATAATGTCTATCAATCAAGCTTATGGTTGGAGGTAAATTAGAAATGAAAACTAATCTAAAATACTTAAATGAAATGCAAGTAAGTTCTCCCTTAGAAATATTAAATTTGCAATGCTTCAAAGTTAGGAAACAGTGCTCAACAATATATTGCAAATATAACTTTCAAATGGAGATTAGCTTGTAAGTAAATTAGAATGATGCAATAAAATTTTTTGAATTAGGCAATAAAATGCTCCAATACTCAAGATAACAATGTAGCATTTAGAAATGAAGCATGAACTCAAATATACATGAAACAATTCATTTCACTAAATGGAAATTAATTAGTAAACAAAATTAAAGCTTTCTAGAAATTAAATTGCTTGCATGCGAAGAGTAGATTGCTCAAAGTAAAGTGTTTGTAGCTCAAAGAAATATATGAGATAGAGAATGCAAAACCTTAAGTTGAATTGTAGCAAACTTATCTTAAATAAAATAAAAATGTGATGAGTGAAATTGTGTAAATTCCCAAATTAAGCATGTAAAATACAATAAGATGATGAGGTTGTGTAAATTTTAAGCATGCAATTAAAATAGAAATAAAGAGAATACAAAAGTTAATCCACCCACATATTTCTCTCCCTAAATGGAGAGAGGGGATGCCTTGAGTAAAATCCAAGCTCCCACTAGAAAACTAGATTTTTTATTAGCATTTTTACAATGAGTAGAAGGCTCCTTAATGGGCCGCCCCAAAGAAGAAGGAGAAATTTACAAGGTGGAGGTCCTTAGGAACTAGCGTCTCCTCCCAAGAAGTGGCAACCACAATGGCCAATGGACAACACTTGAAATCTGAAAATTACAAGGACCAAAGTGCCTATGGCCAAGCTAGTCTACTAGTGTCCCAAAATATCCACGACCTCCTTGAAGTCATTCTCAAATGCTCTTGAGGTCCTACAACAAATGGTTAGATTTTCAAACTTTAGATTCCTCAATCGTGTCAACACGAAGGATGAACACAATCCATAAATAAATCTAAATTTTCTGCATAACCCACACTCAAACTTAGTGTAAAACAAAGAGGAATGCTAGCAAATATTATCTATAGATATTCTACAAAATTTAGACTAAGGAATTGAAGAAAAACTCATTTCCTTTCCTAATATCCAACATGCTCTTCAATAGAAAAACAAAATCGTTATTAGCACAAGAAATTGAGACAAATCATTTTAAATGAAATTGGATTTTGAAACACAAGCTAAAATCCAAGGATCCCCACAATACAAAATCATAAGATGGGGCCTTGGGAGATGACAAATGCAGATTCTTCAATGAACTTTCTCAAGAGTGGGATGATTCCTCCAAGAATTTCCCCTCATGCTTAAGGCTTGATCCAAGATATGTCTCTACACAACTTCAAATACACATTAGATCCACATGGGTTAAAATAAATATGATGATAAATAAATCTTAGAGATTTATTGGAAAATTAACTAAAACTTTTTCTATCTAGAGAAAACTCTCAAAATTAAATGCCAATGGGATATAGATACCCATTAACAAATCTCTAAAAACATAATGGAAACTAATGAAAACAATAACATACGTAGGAAATGGAACACAATAATCAAGATATTACCATGCTCAATAAGAATACCACCTCATATGTGAACCCCAAAATTTTTAATTGCAATAGAACATGTGTGTACATAAGAGCAGAGTTCTCCCACGCATAATAGCTCGTTTTCAATATGGATACATAGTGAGAGCTCATGGATCTATTATATAGAAGTTTGGGAGTCAATCCCAAGACAAATGGTCATAATCCCAAAGCAAATGGATGACAATCTCAATGCTCCTTCATGCAAATTCGAATTTCCCAAGTGGCATCAAGATTCCCTCAAGCAAAATCAAATTCCATGGTGAAATGACAAGTGTAGAAGGGTAGGGACCCATGTGGGGACATTTTCCCACAGAATTTTCTGCCAAATATTCTCCCAAATCCTTTCAAATGTGCATTAACTCCACAAATTTGAAATTTCCAAGTAAGCAGCTTCCTCATTTATTGCCAAAAATTCGATTTCCTCGAGTGAGCCATGTAGTTATGATGCAAGGTGCCAAAAAATCCTCCACTTGTCTTTTGACTTATTCCTTTGACTTAAGATAATTTCCAAGTCATTTCCATGTCATTTTGTCACATGGAGCTATTTATTTTTCTTCATTTAATTTATTGCTAGATTTCCCATTAAACTTAGGAAAAATGGGTTTTGAAGGTCTAAAAAGCAATTTTAACCCCTCAAAGTGTGTCATAGTAAAAATATGAGGGTGATAGGTGTAATTTTTATCACACATACCCTATACAAATTTTCTAGACATCACTTATTATATTTCATATACAAAATTTATTCCAATTTCCACCTTGTAGGAAATTATAAAAAACAAAAAATGACTTCATAGACCTAATCAAATTCCATGAATTTTTTGAGTGATCTAGTATGGTAATATATAGTGACCCTAGACATGAGGACTCATCCAAGGCCTCACCATCAAGCCGCACTCGATCTTTGGGGTTATGCTTGGAGGAAAAAACTCAATTAATTATTAAGTTCTCGTAAGGATATGATAATTAACTAAGTGAAAAACACCTCCCAACGTAAACTCACTTGATGACAAGGTCCCAACTTACCTAGGCCTATTACATGACTCAACTCCTCATACTACTATCACTTTTACATTGTCCCTATAGGGCTTGTGGAATTTGAGTACAACATAAAAAGATGAGAAGAAAAAGCTAGAGTTTAAAAACTCTGATGATAATAAGAACTCTAATGGTACATTGAGGCCTCTAACATATCCTTGGGCATGGGTCTTCAAAAAAACCTATAGGTGCCACTCTAGTGGTCAACACCTTGTATACAAAGTAAAGAGGGTTGTTGGCCTTTAGGTGGTATTTTTTCTCTTTTAAGTAGTAAGAGCCACATCCTATGGGTGGAGATATATAATGATACCCTAACTAAATTAATGTTATGTCAAAAATCGATAAGAACCCTTTAATTATTAATAAATAATAATAATTGACTCTTAAGGATCATGTTTATATTGAAATCAATGTACATATGGTCCTACCTAGCTATGAAGTCAATGCTTGATTTATTGTCTTTGGTTCTTGAAGATATTCAACTTATACACGATGATATTGCAAAGAGAATCGTCGTCATATATTGACAATCGTAGGTGAATAAGGTGTCATGTCACTACCCCTGGGGTTTTAGCCCACAAAATTAGGTCTTCAACTTCAAACTCAATTTTCTCTTAAACCAAAAGGAACCACAGGGCATACCATATATCAACAAAAACATTTCATCGAGGAAAATATAGCTAGAAGGATCATGACATGAGATTCCATGAATTTCCATGTCAAATATTCCATCGAAGATTGAGTTAGCTCCTAGTGTTGCTTGGGTTGACATTAATGACAACCACCTATCAACAAAGATTGGAGAGAAGTCTCTGCTTAAATCACTCATTTATTGCTTTATGCACATTTGTATATAAATTTGATTGTTATGGAAATGTAAAAGTAAAGTTATAATTGGAAATCTTGGATTATATATTGAAATGAGCCTTGAGGAGTTTCAAACTGAGCTATAAAGTTCTATATTATTTTGAGTTTTTGCAAGGTCCAATAGATTGGGACAAAATGTGTAGGGACCTTTCTCCATTTTCAGGAGTTGAGGAAACAAAGCATTATTCTTCATTTGCTCAATAGTTGATATAATCCATTAACAAGCATTATTTTGTTATATACAACCCCACACAGAAGATGGAAAAGTCACACCAGAAGAAAATAAAAATATTAAAGAAAGAAACGAAATCCCTAGTTCACTCTGCCATTTTCAGAGAAAAATTGTCATGGTTAAGTGCTGTCAATAGTGATGATGTACATAGAGGTGATGTTGCTATCATAGAAGGAAAATTCCCTCATGCATGAGTGGCTCCAAGAGATGTTCCACTATACGAACTCTCAATCAAGACTCCTATCAATATGACATAAACTCATGCATGATGAGCATCCCGCCAACATGGCATAAAAGGGATCTCAATGAAAACATACATGATGACAACATGAGTATCCCATCAACATACAACAAAGGGACCTCGAAACATAACATGATGAATCATGACAACAAGTACATCACATAGAAGATTCCACGTCATATCAAGCAAGAATCATGAAAACAAGTAATAAACAAGATCCCTAATCAAACATCAAACAAGGATCTGTGCAACACAATGCATAGCAAAAGAAGTACGTGAACAAACTGCATATACCTCACAACCAAGGGCCATCTAAAGAAGTGGATGTCAAACCGCTGAAGCTATTCGTGTCATCAATCTCACGGCCTCAGTGGCATGGAAATGGTTGCTCACACATAAACGCTGACACCTGCATTCTACTTAGAAAAGTGGCTGAAGAATAGAATGAGAAAATGAGAAATCTAAATGCACCATCAGATTTGTGGCGTTGAATAGTGCAAAATCGACTGTCGATTGAATTCTGAGAAAGTGAGAATCTGGGGTTCAAGGAATATTTTAGATCCCCCCTAGATTCCTCAAAGATTCTGCTCCATGGGTGGATTGGAAATTTGCAACTCAAAAGGAAAATATGACCTCACCATTGTGATCCTTGTGGAAAACCATGAAAAACGATTGTAAACTTGACTATATTCCGACATGGAGAAAAATTACCTCCTCGGGAAAATTGCAAGGATCATGGTTTCGCTCCCAGTTTCTACAACAATCATGGTTCCACCTCCGTACTGAAAAATGGACGAAAAATGCAGAACCTTGATGGAGAAACAGACAACACCACTGTATTCATGGTGTCCAAAAGTGTTGAAACCATGTAAAATTTGTCAAAATCTGACAAAGTGAAAATTCGGCCCTCCTGCAAAATGCTGCCTCAAACTGCGTGCACTGCCTCCTCCTCCTGGGCACACTGACAAACTGCGTTTAAGTATAAAATCGCCGGTGTATTCTTCAAGGAAATTGTTGTAGGGAAGTTGGTTGGGGATCCGATTAATATGGAGGAGGTTGGGCAGTTAAACCTCGCTTCCTCCCTTTTGCATAACAAAATCTTTTTAAAATTACAAACGATTTTTTTTTCTAAAGGTTAATGGTTGGGTCGGGCCCGCCTTGGGCAACCCGCCCACTGTACCTGCCTCCCTCTCACGCATTAAATGGTGGCTTGTTTTCGGTTGGGTCCGCGCCCCAAGGGTCGGCCCACACACTCTCTTTTATGTGGATTCGTTAAGTGGGAGTTCAGTGGTGTAGGGTGGCGGGGTCATGGCCGCCCACCCCGGTTTGTATGGTTGTACAACTGTTCCGTGGGATGGGGGGAGTGGCCAAGGGTCATGGCCTACCCCTCCATCATTAACATTTTTGTTATGTGTTTAGTTGGGGTGGCGGGGTTGGTGGCCCACCACCCTTTTTTTTATATTTTTTTTTTGTTATTTAAAACAAACCATGCATTTTTGGAAATTCGGTTTTGGATTGAAGGAGTCTTTTAACGAGGCCATGATTTTTCCTAGAATTTGGCTAGAGTTGGCCGGATTCTGCCTGCCAGAAAAGGTCGAAATTGCAGCCTCCTTAACCCTGCTTAGTCAGCAAAAGTCAAACCAACTTTAACTACCTCTATCTCCTTCATCCGGACTCAGTTTGACAAACCGTTCACACTGCTGCGATTAGGACAACGAGATTTTTGACCTTTCCTAAATCCTCTTTGTCCTGTATGTGTATCTGGAGCCACCTGGATCAAAAAGTTAATAATTTCTAGTATTGTAAGTGAATTAAATGGTTAAAATTTAGACATATACTTGCTAATACTTAAAAGTGGCTTGTGTTTCATGGCATGTGTAGGTCATTTGGAAGCTTCCAAGGCACCCTTATGTGGCTTCCAATACTCAAATTCGAATTATCTTCAAGAGATAGAAGAAGATTTGGATAAAGGTTAAAGAAGATATGTGTCTCATCATTACCTATTTGAGTTGTAACTCTATGATATTTTTTAGGGATCTAGGGAGAGAATAATGGACATCCATTAATGAGGGAGCTTCTTATGTTTTTGTATATATAGGAGAGCCTTCTCCTTTGAAAGGCATGTGTAAAGTTGGGGAAATGTTCATGTTTTGAATACAGAATTTGGATTTGGCACCATGCTCATGAGTGATTTTCACTTTGATTTGGTTATGCTTGTATTTGGAGCCTCTCAAATTTCCATCCCTCATGCTTTTGATTGCCCATCTATAATGTGTGAGATTTATTGTTTTTCATAGATTAAGATTTATTTCTTTCGTAGATTAAGATTTATTTATTTCATATCTTTTCCTGTGTGAGAGGTTAATAGTGATTGTTTTTATTTGCTTTCATATTTAGAAATTAAGAGTGATTGTTTTTATTTGATTTCATATCTAGAAATTAAGGGTGATTGTTTTTTCTTTTCATTTTATGTCACGTGGTTTTGATTATCCATTTCATAGGATCCTGATTTGATAATGTACACATGATCCCTTAGAGCAGATCTCATTTCATGTAATTTCATTTCTAAAAGAGTGGCATGCTTTTTAATTTTTGAAAGTGTGGTAGATCAAGATTTCAATTCCTGCAAGTGTGGCAGATTAAGATTTCAATTCCTCACACTCAACTATGATTTATTTTGAACTGGTTATTGAATTCGAATAGGTGAATTTGGTTTGTCATTATTTGGTTTCGTAGTTATATTGATCTAAATTGAAAGTTAATTTCTAGCATATATAGTGCATGCATGCTTCACAAGTTTTATGAAAACCCCCGGGTTGACAATTAAATCATAGGTAATTAACTTGCCTCAACATTTTGGCGTCGTTGTTGGGAAAGTGTGCATAAGAAGTAGCTTTCAGTCTAGAGTTCATTTTTTTTTTAGATGCATGATTAAAGCACATATATAAATCATTTAGCTGCATATCATTAACAAAAAAAAAAAAAAAAACCTTTAATCACCTACCACCCCCACTATATCATGTGGTGCAGTAAGAGCCACACATCCACATCATGAATTCTTATTTTTGCAGGTAGAAGAGATGAAAAAGGAGGATGAAGAAATGGATGGAGATCCTTTTGGATTTCCCATTCAAGAAACTGATGTCAATGTTCAAATGAAGAACATCCCTCCATTCGTACTTCATAACTTCAAAGGTATGAGATCAGAATACCCGAAAAGTTTTCTTTTTGAATTTGAAATCATTTGTAGATCTTATGGCTACTCATTATATATTCAAAAATTGAATTTGTTTCCAACAACATTGAAGGATAAAGCACTTAGATGGTTCATGGCTTTAGGAGAAAATTCTATAAGGACATGGGATGATATGAAAAGAGTATTTTTGGAAAAATATCAAAATCATTACAAACATCACGACCTTAGAAATGAAGTCTTTAAGATGAATAAAAAAGAGGATGAAAATCTAGAAGACCTAGTGGATAGATTTACTTATAATATCAAAAGATCTAAAATGCATAATTTAGAATCAGACATATTAAAAGCTCTCCTACTAAATGTTATAAAGGATGAATGGATTGATCTTCTTAACCTAGTGGGAAAATGAGATGTTTATCAATTTTCATTTCAAGAGATTTGTGAACTATGCAAGAACATATCAAGAGGAAAAGCAAAGTATGGAAGATCTCCCCAAGATCTAGTTAAGGCAAGGGAAAGTAAGTTGACAATGGGATTGGTAAGTCAAATTGAACTTAACAATTTGCTAAACATTCTTGGTAATTTAAATGAAAAAATTGAGATGTTAAGAATGCAAAACAAGAAAAAAGTTGAAAATGTTTCTTTGCATGAATGCCCACTTGATAACATTAAAATTTGTAAATTTTTTCAAGGATCACATACTACTAAAGATTTCCCATCATTACCAGGGTTAAAGGAAATTTACCAAAAGGATAATGGAGTGAATCAAGCTCCAAGAGGACCATGGCAACCTCATCAACCCAATATGATGCAATATCCTTGTGCACAATTTTAGGGTTATGCACAACATAATTGGAAAACACCTTTGCTTTGGCAACCTTGGCCATCTCAATCCCAATCTCAAAACCAATTTTGGAAACAGGGTTGGGAAGAGCCTTATAGAGGAAATCCACCATATAACCTCAATACCAATATCAATGTTATCCATACCATTCACCTCCACTACAACATCAGTTTCACCCTCAGTTAATCTCAATTCAATCTTTCCCACTACCTGCACAACCATTTCGAATCCCTAACAATAAAACACCTCAATCCACTTACAATGTTGAGGTATTGCAAAATGACTTACTAGATGCCATTGAAGAACAACAACTAGAAGAAGAAGATTCATATAAGGTCTAAGAATCATGGATGCTCGTCGATAAAGAGCAGTTTTTGGAACCTAAGATTGAAAATTTTCATGCATGCCTATCACCAAATTCAATGAATTAATATCACATATGTGAGGACTTGCATGGCATGATAGAAGGAAGCCAAGGAAGACAAGATTATATTGAATCTTAGTTCAAGACAATCATTGCATCCCATTATTCCATTCTTCAGTATCTTCTAACATCATCTCAATTAAGATAGTTGGTCTCTCATACACGGGTGCGTATCAAGGAATATATTTCAAACCTGCATATGAGTATATCTATCATTTTGTTACATACATGGCTCCATTGGAAACATTCATATACTTAAAAATAAATAAAAAATCAAGTAGATAAATTAGGAAAAAGAATCAAGCTTGATTGCATTTTTTTCTTAATTGCATTTTTTTTAGAACTTTAAATCTTTAGATTTTTATTTTTTTCTTACATTTTTCATTAGCATCATAAATATTTTCAATAAATTGATGTTTTGATTAAAAATAAATAAAAAATAAAAATAAATTCATGTTTTTGAATGAGGGAAACGTAAATTTTTAAATAAAAACTATCAATTTTTTTTAAGAGAATTGAGAAAACGACTATTTAGGCTCTCATGCGACCTGTAAAAAAATTTGTGTTAGCTTAGTATCCATCGTAATAAAAAAATTCATATATAAATCTTGGTTCAAATTGCTACATATTTATTCCTTTTTTGAGCAGCTGCAGAAACGACTCGTTTCTGCAGCCAAGCTTGATTTGATTCTGCATCCATCACTATCCAACTCCTGGAAAAATTTCTCCTATAAGAACTATGTCTATAAAAAAATATTGAACTTATTAGTGACAGTCCACTTGCGACCATGTTGAAAGATTTCAAACAATTGAAGAAAGAATATCCTCATAGAAGTATCATAGGCGAAGACTCGAAGGATCCGTCTAAAAAAAAACATGGTATGTAAGCCAATCTTGACACACTCTAACCTGAATCTTGTGTAGAGGGTTATTCAACCCCTGTGGATATTCTTCAAAAGCTGTGCATCCAAATGATTATCCAAGATAGTTGTGTTTTCATTTTTTTCTTCACACACTTGGGATGATCCAAATAGTATCCACATTGTTGTGTTTTCATTTTGATTCTTCATACACCCAGGGATGATTCAAATGGCTATAAGCTGAAGCCAAACTTACCCTTGTAGACTTTCGCTCATCTTCATCCATGCTTGGCGGTGGACATGAAAAATCCAACAAGTAATTTTTTGTTTACATGAGCATTTGCCAGAATGTGTAAGATATCTAAAACGTCAGTTTTAAAACACGATTTCTGGCCAAATGAAAATGTATTTCGAAAAAATAAAATGTGAGTTTTCTCAAAACACGATCAGTTATAAAACTTAACAACGATTTTCTCAAATTCGTAACATATTGGGAGTTATTCAGGGTTCTCTGGAGCCTTACTTTGCAAATTGCGTGAGAAAAAACAGTTTGCAATTAATACACAGACAATAGTTGCAGCCCTGATATGATTTTCTTGATTTACAGGAGGTAGATCCGCTTCATTGATGGGTAATTTTCAGGAGGACATTTGTTCAGATCTTACCTCAATGATATAGTCACACTTCATGGATCTTTAAAACATTTGTTAGCTGCTTGCACATTAACAATGAAGCCTACAACTTTGTGTTTATTCCCACATTACCTCTTACAGCCGATCAAAAATCTCTTTTTGTTCTAAACACAGCATATGATTCATGACAGGTGAGAAGCATATTGGCACCTATTGGAGCAGATCCTGGTGATCATTGGCAAAATTGCAAGATGAATATCACGTACTGTGCTCCATGGAAATTGAATATAATGCAAGAATTTAGGGATAATATGATCAATGCCTTAGTAACAATGAATAGCAAACAAACTAGAGGGATGTTTATCAATTCATGCTTTGCACATTGCCAAACCATTTTGCAAGTTTTGTGGCACTCACCAAACACTTCTCCAGAATTACATTCCCGAACAATTGTAGAGGCAGTTGGAGATTGGTTTTTCGATCGAAAGGTTGTCAAGTTTTTATTTCCCTCTCCAGATCACTGTTTTATCACATTGCTTGTCATTTTCTCATATTGCTCGGCTGCTTAAAGTAGATCCTGATTTATGAACAAGTTTTAATCCGCTGAAATTCATTTTTTCTTTGAATAATACGATTTCATCATGCCCAACTGCTACAAATCATTCTATCTGTGATTCGTTGACCGGAACCTTGTTGAACTTTCTTTTTTGGTAATGGCAAATTTTGTATGTTATATTGTATATAATGTTTGTTTATTTGTTTTTTTTTTAAATGTTTGTTGTGTTTTATTCTTTTGTTGTTACGCTGTGTTTTTTAATGTTATATGTTATGTTTTTAAAATGCATGTATATGTTTTGTATAATATTTGTTTTTTTTGTTTTTCATTTATTTTTAATGAAGTATTTTTTATATAACATTTGTGTTATAGGTTATATATTATATATATATATATATATTATATATGTAAGTCAGAAGGATGTATTATAGTACAAAAATATGTTACAAAAAATCCGCCATTGCAGATCGGGGCCTGATAAAACCATAGGGCCCGACACAAAACTCAGACCCTAAACAAAGTTTCCTAAACCGCTGCCTGCACACCACGCAGAGTGGCCACGTATAGAACTACAGCGAAAATAGAGACCCCTACTAAACCATGGACTGTAAACAGAGTTACATTAACAAAAGATAGGAACCAGTTGCTGTCAAATGCAGCATAGAAGAGAAAAACATAAGCCTATTACTGTGGAGGATTTCCAAACCTACTGAGAGTATCTAGACATTGCTCCATAACGTGCTTATCAACCCGAGCCTGCAAGGAGTGATAATTTTGAACTTCCTTCGGGGGCGCCGGCTGCTGATCAGCTTGGAGCAGAGGATCTGGGCTGAGAGTTTGCCTAAGTAGTTTTATGAGCAGCGTCAGCTTCTTGTTAGCCAATTTTGCCACACCATGTACAATAGAGATTTTGGCGTCCAGACTCTTGTAGATCTCAAGCATGTTGTTCAGTTGCTCGTTAGAGATGGGAACTTCCCTCTTGGAATGCTGCTGCGCTTCCTCCATGTACTCTAAAGCCTTGGCAAGAAGGGTCTTGACCTTCTAGCTCTCCGCTTGCATCCTCACGAACTGGGTAGCCCGTTTGGAGGCCGTGCCCAGATCGAGTAGCCAGTCAACCTCCCCGGCGATGTCATCCTCAGTGCGCTGCAGTTCTTCCTCCTTGACCGAAGCTTCCAACTCCGCGATTTTACGCTTGTTTCTCGCTGTGGTTCGAGTCTCATACATTCTCTTCGCAGTTTGGAGCTCCTTATTTTCCGTGATGCTTCTGCAGCTGTCCACCTTCATGGTGCCTCGACTGTCCTGATCTTGTTGGCAGAAATGCTTCCAAGAGATATGGTAACCCAGAGAGATGCCCGAATGAATTGCAATGGAGCTGGTTCCTGGGTTGGATGATATATAATCCTTCTTTGGCTGATATATAATCCTTCTTTGGATGATATATAATCCTTCTTTGGCTGATATATAATCCTTCTTCATTCAATTTCCCGTGTTGCCCGCTTTCAGACGAGGCGAGGAGGTCATCCTGTTACCATAACTTCCCGGGATGGCCGAGAATCCCGAGGGATGTCTCCAGATCCTAAAATGAATGTTGCTGTTATTCCCTTGCGTATGTACCTGCCATGTGTCCCTTCCTCCTGTTATGCGGCGACGATACGCTCTGCAACCTGCCATGTCATAAAACCTTTCTGTTTTCGCCTGTTTTTGCCTTAATTGCCTCCGCTGCACATGTCCTTTCTTCTGGCGCCAACGATCCCATCTTCTTTCCTTACCGATCCATTTCATCATGCTTTACCGTTGGCGCCAGTCTTCGCCGGTTAAGCCCAATTAGTGTTGTCACGGTCCTGTTTGGCCAGCTGTAGGCACCTTTCCTTGAGGTTCGGACAGTCCACTTGGTGCCAACAGCTGTCCTAGATCTCATCTGGATTGTCAATGCCATAGTTTGCCAAGTAGTCCGCCAGCCCATTAGCCTTACGTCTGACCACCTGGAAAACTAAACCGTTCATTCCGACCATCAGTTTTGCAATATTCTCCGTCACCTTGGCGAGTCTCCAGTGTTTCGTGGCTCGACTTACTGTGGTTCCTGCATAGATCTTCTTAGCCACTGAGATTACCAGAGACGAATCCCCTTCCACAATCACCTTGCTAGATTGCAAATTCTTCAGAATTCTAAGCCCGTGCTCAAGCGCCGCGAACTCCATCTCGTTGTTCGTGCTTTCTCCCAGCCCTCTGCAGTATATGTGAATAATTTCGCCACCTTGATTCCTTATGACTCCTCCAATACCTGCTGTTCCGGGGTTTCCTCTGGACGCACCATCAAAATTGAGCTTCAGACTTTCCTCCGACAGATAATTCCACTGGGTGGCATCCGAATTTGGTAGTTGTTGGCGTCCCGGCGAAGTGATCCTTTGGTTCGCTTCCAAACGAAAGCGCTTTAGGATGAGTAAGTCCCGATCTGATATCTTCTCTGTGGGATCCACTTTACATTTTGTTTGAATTAGCTGTTGAATGTTGGTTAAAACCCTTTCTTTGGAGTGCTCTGTATTTCTGTGTTCGTCCTGGAATATTCGTCTATTGCGTTCTTTCCAGATCGTGCATAGGAGGAAACCTGGCATGGTTTTCCATATACTGTTGACCCTTTGGTTATTGGAGAAGTTATTTTTCCAATTGAGGATGGTATTATGAATTGACCCTCTGTCTCTGTTGGAATCACTTAGAATTTCCTCCGTCCAGTTCCATAGATGATTTTCCCATTCACATGAGTTGAACAAGTGATTTATTGTTTCTTCTTCAGCTAAGCACATTGGGCATCTTGAAGGTCCACTGAAACATTTTCTTCGCAAATTATCCCAGGTTAAGGTTCTGTTTCGCATAAGAAGCCAAAGGAATGTCTTGATTTGGCCAAAATAGGCTTTCCCAGACCTTATTGTTCCATGGTACTGCCTCCTCCTGCTCAGCCTTATCCATTATTTCCCTTGCTTCTTTTAATGAGAAGTTGCCACTACCTCTCAAACCCCATCTTAGCTTGTCTACTTCTTCTGCTATCTGTATCTTTCTTTTTTTCATTTTATCATTAATTTTCTGCGTGCTTTCATTTCTTTCATCGTGGTTGTCGCTGCTGAGACTAATCCATTCCCTCCATATGGGATCCCTATTGTCCAGATTCCAGTAGTGGTGGACTTGGTGCTTGCCTTCATTTTGGTTTGAGATTTTGAGCGACGATAGTTCAAGGGTGTCCAGTTTTGGGAGTTGCTGCCATGCATCCTCCCAAAACAGGGCTATCCTACCATTGCGGATTTCCCAGAAGTTGTTCTCATGTACTATGCTTCGGCTATTGCGCGCAAGGTTCCAAATGGGTGAGCCTTCCAGGACCTCTTGCAGTCTGATTATGTCCTGATTTTTGCAGTTGGGAGTGTACTTTTCTTTCCAATATCTAGCCCACGGAAAATTGGGCTCTTTTAGCCACCTCCACCATAGTTTAGCACCACAGGTCCTGTTGACAATTGATGGGTCTACAAGATTTAGTCCCCCCATGGATTTCGGCTTGCATAGCTTATTCCAAGCTACCAAGGCCCATTTTTTCTTATCCCCATTGCCGTTCCAAAGGAAGGATCTCTGAATGCTTCTCATTTGCTGTAGAATTCCCTTAGGAGCTGGTAGCATAGACAATAGGTACTGGGTATGGCCTGTAACACTGTCTTAGTTAAAACTAAACGGCCAGCGAAGTTTAAAGCCCTGTGTGTCCAGTGTTTGCATTTTTTCTCCATGCTGGCTAACACCTTCTCCCAGTGTGTTTTCTGCCAAGGTTTGAGAGTGAGGGGAGCCCCTAGATACCTCGAAGGCAGATTGCCTATCCTAAAACCAAGAAGTTGAGACAGATGAGCCTGAATAGCTGGATGAGTATGGAAAAAGAAAATCGTTGATTTGGAGAAATTTGTTTCCATTCCCGAGGCTTTACTAAAGAGATCCAAGATATGCCTAAAGGCCAAGGCCTCTTTGACTGTGGGGATTCCATGTAACATTGTATCGTCCACGAACTATTGATGCATGGTAGCCGGTAGAGTTCTTATCGGTTGAAGACCCTTAATGACTCCGTCAGCTCTCTTCCGGGCTATAATTCTGCTGAGACCTTCCATAAGAATGACAAACAGGAATGGGGACAGAGGATCCCCCTGCCTTATTCCCCGCGATGGTGAGAAAGGTTCAGAGGGTGCTCCATTAACAAGGATGGAGAATCTTGAGGATTTGATGAGGGCTAAAACCCAGCTAATCCATTGCCTGCAAAAACCAAAAGCTTTCAGTATGGCCTCTAGGTACCTCCAGCTCACCTTATCATATGCCTTCGAGAGATCAAGCTGCATCAGCAATCCTGTTTCTTTCCTTGAGTGTAGAGTGTGGATCATCTCCTGGGCCAGGAGGATATTGTCTAATATCTGCCTTCCATCTACATAGCCCGATTGTTCTTCATATATGATGCCTGGAAGAATCGACTTTAATCTGTTAGCTATAACTTTTGATATTATTTTGTAAATGACATTGCGTAGGGCTATAGGTCTGAACTTTTCAGGGGTATTGGCTTCCTCTACCTTAGGTATGAGCGCTATAAAGGTTGAATTGATGGATTTTAGGATTGATCCTGATCTTCTGGAGTCTTCAACCACATCCCATACTTCCTGCTTTACGATATGACAACATGCCTTGTAAAATTTGATGGTGAAACCATCAGGTCCTGGAGCTTTGTTGTTTGGCATGCTATTAACTGCTTCCTCCACTTCTCCCAGTGTAATCTCCCTGCAGAGGGCCTAGTTCTGATCAGAGCTGATAGATTTGGGTATGGCTTTTAGTAGTTCCTTGATGGCTTCCTCTCTGTCTAAGTGCGGTTCCTGAGCTATGGAATTGAAATGTTCCCTGAGCAGTGCTGATATGTCGTGGTGATTCTTCAGTGGTTCCCCTTCTTTATTCTTTATTTCCAGAATTTTGTTTGCACTCCTGTAGTCTAGAGCTGATCTGTGGAAAAATTTGGTGTTATGCTCCCCTTCTTTTAACCATTGGATTCTTGATTTTTGTTTCCACGGGGTTTCTTCTTGTCTGCACCGATCGTACCATTGGTAAGTTAGACTTTTCTCCTGCTCGGCGTATTCCTCATTACTGTGCCCAGAAGCCCAGTTTTTGTGAATTTGTTCCAACTTTTCTTCTATCTGGGTTTTCTCCTTAAAGATGTCCCCAAATACTATTCTGTTCCACTCCTTTATTTTTTCCTTGATGATTCTTAATTTCTTCTGTAGGTTAAACATTTTGGAGCCATTGCCTTCTAGGGGTTCGGACCACCATTTTTCCACTAGCTCGAGGAAGTTGGGGTGGTCCAGCCAGAATTTTTCAAATCGGAATGGTTTGTTCCTCGGAGTGCTCTGCACCGCAACTGTGGGTGAAATTGGCCAGTGATCCGAGCCTCCAGTTGGGAGGATATCTGATTCTACAGTGATGCCATCCATTATGATATTCTCAGAGATCAAGAATCTATCCAAGCGGGAAGCAATCATTCTTTCTCCCCTTCGTCTGTTATTCCAAGTGAAGTTGCCACTCTTGGGGAGAATATCTACTAATTTCACATTATCAATGAAGCTGGTAAAAGCCTCCGTATCCTTGTTTAGTTTTCTTAGACCCCCTTTCTTCTCCAGAAGGGTAGTTATCATATTGAAATCTCCCCCTATAATGCATTTAGATCTTGGGTATCTAGCAATAAGTTTATTTAAGGAATTTAAGAAACTTATTTTGTCCTCTATTCTTTGTGGTCCATATACATTAACACATAAGAAAGATTCAGAGTTACCTGTGATTTGAGCTTCTACAACAATGAAATGTTTGTTCGCTTCGGCAGAGATCACCTTAATATCTCTTGTATCCCATAGCGTTGCTAGGCCACCTTCTCGACCTTGACTTTCTACTTCTAAATAATTTATATTCCTTCCGATCTTCTTGTTTATCTTGGCCATGTTGGAGCTGCTGCATTTAGTTTCTTGAATGAACATGATCTCCGGATTAAACTTTTGAAATTTACGCTTCAGGACTCTCTGTTTTGCTTGGCTGTTCAGCCCTCTGGCATTCCAAGATATGATCTTCATGATTAACTTACGGTTTTAATGGTAGGAAGAGAAGGCACTAAGTGCCTTCATCTTCCCTGAGTTGATCATTATCATGCCTAGCTCCTGCAGAGCCTCACCATTTGTCCTTCTGCCTCATCTTTTTTTTTGTTTGGAGCTAGATGAGTTCCATGTAAGACTTTTGGAGTGGTTACCACTCCCTTTTGCTACACCTAGCTTCCTATTCTGCTTTTCTAATTCTGCTTTCTGCCTGGCTATGAACATATCATTTATCTTCCTGATTTCTTCCTCCGGTGCGTTTTCTATGCCTTGCGTTTTCCATTTCTCAGCTATGCTTGGTAGTTTCATTCCTTCCCTGGCTAGCACCTCCTCCAGCTCGAGATCTTCACTTCCTCCATCGCTGGTAAGCATGTCTGTGTCCTCCTCCTGCTCTTCTGGTCTTTCCTGCATTTGGACTTCGCTAATGTTCTTGTTCCCTTCCTTTGCAAACCTGCTTTGTACTTCCCTTTCCTTATGCTCCTTATCTGCTGCCTGGGTTCTAAGTCCATCCTCGGAGTCTGATTCTAGATCTAAGATCTCAAAAGTATTATTGTAGTTTGTTCTACCTGTTCCCGCCTTGTTTATTCTTCTTCTATTGGCTCTCTGCCTTGACTTTGGTGTAATGAAGTTATCTTTAGCTTTATTCCCCTGCTCTATTTTAGTGTCTTCTTCCTTCTTGTTCATTGGGCATTCCCTAATTAAGTGTCCGTGTTCGTGACATTCGCGACATCGAAATGGGATCTGCTCATAGTCTATTGCCTGAAAGTAGTCTTCGTCTCTGTATTCAAGCCATAACCCTTCATGCAGTGCTCCCGAGACATCCATTTCAACACATATTCTTGTGCATGAAGTGTATTTCTTTTGCAGGGTTGCTTCCGAGGCTTTGATGAAAGTGCCCAGCTGATCTCCAATTTGCTTGAGAGCATTTGAACCCCAATAATCTATTGGGAGAGAGAATAATCTAATCCACACTGGAACTTGAGTAAACGATTATTTTTCTGGGGTAAAGTTTGCCTTCCATGGTCGCATGTACAGCCCAGCTGAGGCCATGAAATATGGGCCTCCATCAAAAATCCTGTCCTTATCTTCCAGGTTGGTAAAAACCACTGTGAAGAAACCTTTAGCGCTCAGGTGTAATCTGACATCCCCTTTGGGCTTCCATTGCTGCCTAATCCATTGACATAGGGCCCTTTCTGTTGGCCACATGCCCATAAATTTGCAAATGACTGCGTGTTCAGTCATATGCTCTCGGTAGGCTTGTATCTCCGGATCCGTGATGACAACCCTTAGGTTATCAGTTTTGATTGGTTTGCAGATCCCGTTCGTTGTGGGGTGCTTCTTGTGGCTCGAGCTTGTGTCCTCTTTTGTTCCTTTGTTTCCCGCCGATTGTCTGCGTTCTCCCGTTCTTCTTCTGACTGTTTTCCTTTGTTATCTGTCATTTTTTGTCCTGTTGTGGCTTTGTTTTCATTGTTTCCCGGCCTGTCATCTTCTGCTCCTCTGACTTCTGTATTGCTGTCTTGATCATTACCTTCTGCTTGTTTTTTCTTCTTGTTTGTCCCGCCAGGCTGCTTGAAGCCATCATGTCCCGAGATTCTGACTCCTTCTCTTACGTTCTTCTTCTGCTTTTGCATGATGATTTGTTTATACGAAGGGGTCCCAATGGACCCCTCTGCCTCCATCCGGGCGGTTAGCTCTTGGCCCTTTTTGAACAGAGCTGCAAATCGGGGTCTGTGCGCTGCCAGGTCTGAAGCGATTTCAGTTTCTCAGAAAACTAGGGTTTCTCCCGCATCTCTTTCTTCTCATTGATATATATATATATATATATATATATATATATAATATATATATATATATATATATATTATATATATATATATATATAGATTATTAGTTTGTACATGTTATTTTCTTTTCCTGTATGTACATTTTTTATTTTTTTTAAGTTTTGTAATATTTCATTAATTTATTGTTAAAAAAAATGATGTGTAAATTAAATTTAGTGACTGGAGCAAATTGAGAAAAATTTTTTTGTGATGCTCCACTCAAACACACCTATCAAGAAAGAAATAAAAAATAATAATTATAAAAAATAAATAAATAAAATTGTTCTATTTGCTAATTTTTCTGGAAGAGGTATTGATCAATTTGAAGATTAGGCTGGTTATTTGTTCATAATAAAAATGCATAGTTGTGTGTACTTAACTGTATGTTTAAGATTTTAGCTACGGAAACTGCACAATTCTGCAGTTGAACCACAATTTTGCAGCTATGTATTTAACTCAATGATCTATTTGTCAACAATGCATTCTAATCGGAAAATCATGATCAAAATTTATTGGTTTTGTCTAATGATGATGTTTTCAAGCATGATGCAGGAAAGAAGAAGAACTACAAAGGCACTTTATCTGCAAGACTGAACGATGAATTTTTGATTGACGAAATTATTTTCTTTTAGAAATTGGATTTATTATCACAATTGTGAAATTGGACTAACTATTTGAAATAAAAACACGTCATGAACCTGTCAATTATGCAAATTTTTTGTATGTACCTAGAGAAATTGATCACTTCTCTTTGAACACACTTATGTTTGTTGCAATGTTAGTGCCATGTTTGTTTGTTTGTTTGTTTGTTTGTTTGTTTGTTTGTTTGTTTTTTTTTTTTTTTTTTTTTTTTTTTTTTTTTTTTTTTTTCAGATTCCAAGACAATCGAAGAATTGAAGGAAGCCAATTATGCATGATTGGTTTTCGACAACCAATTTCAAGAGATATGAACCAATTGAATCCATTTCTATCATCCATAAATGCCATCATTTTCCCTCTCCAAACTTAGAAGCTGTCCAAGCATTTTCGCTAAGCATCGTCATCACCATTTTCCTTGCATTTCCTTCACATTTTCTATTTACATTTTCCATTCATATTTTTCATAATTTCCGTTCATAGAGACATTCAACTCGCTTTCATGTTGATTTGTCCTTTTGCTTTCTGTTCGCTTGTTTACCCTCTTGTCAGTTCATTTCCATTAAATAAACCTTGATCCACTACAAAATTTTTCATTCATAGTCCTTCCAAAATCATTATTCCATACTCGTGTTAGATGATGGGGGATTCATAATGCCTCCCTTCTAACAAGTCTTGGCCTATTGACATCAACACATTATCTATGTTCACGGCTAGAGTCTTTATTAGTACTTTGAGACTTGTATGCATCAATGAAAAGTTCTCTTGCCAAAAATCATGGGAATACATCAATGTCCCCTGATTGTTGGATCTTGCAAGTGGCTCGACATCAGCTCATCAATTCGTACTTCGCAAGATGTACTTAGGTACCTTGGCCCTCATTGACATTAATGGAAAGTTTTCCTCGCATAGGTTAACAAAATTCATTAATGGTTGGTAATCCAATGACTTCTCTTCATGCTCGACAACAACACATTTATTCGCATGACTAGAATTGTACCATCAGGTTTTGTAGCAGGTGAAGACTATATCATTTCAGCATTTTGCAGTAGATACAAAAGATTTAACGACAGAAATAAGGAATCCACTTCAACCACCTCATCCACTATTCATGCAACCAAGAAGCAGATGAAATTCTACATTCTATTCCATGATCTAGCAGCAACTACAACTTCTCTACATATGCATAGTTTGTCCACTTCTTAGGCAAGTAAAGGTATGTTCTTTTCTAGCTTTTAATCATAGAATTCATTGAATACTGAAATTATAATTTTTGGAAAATAATTCACCATATTTCCTTTCTCATTTGAAAATAAATAAATCATAAACACCTTTAGTTCGGGGGGGGGCTGTTGGGGAAGGGACATCCATTTATGATTACTCTTCATAATCACTTCATTCCATTTCACTTCATTTCATCCTAACATACTTTTCCTAATCACTATGATTGCATTATGGTTCAAAATTTATGTGATTAGAAAATAAATTCTTAAATGATGAGCATATTATATGGCTGATTTAAAGATCCATTCTTAAATATGTTCAGTGAATCTTGCAGCAACAAAAAGAAACAGGGTATTGAAACACAAGAACCAATACCAATCAAAAATTGGCTATCACACAAAAACCAACCAAACATTTTGCAATTCAATGTATGACAAAGAATACTTTGCAAAAAAAGAAATGAAATTGTCAAATGCAAAGTTTAAGGACATATGCTATAAGCCAAGCTCATTCAAAAGCAAATCATGATTAAGTAATTCAGTAAATTGCATGAGGACATGCAATAACGTCAGTTGGGGGGAATGTAAAGTCTCCAAAATGTATTCAAAATATCATCCATTTTCACCTTTATCACCACCATTTCACTCGCATGTCACAACTCCATGACCATATAACCTTTCATTAGCCTCCATTTTCATAATTATATGGGTTACCTTTGTGTTTTCCAAAAGTTAGTCATTTCTAGTATTATAAGTGAATTAAATGGTTAAAATTTAGAAAAATGACATATACTTGCTAATACTTAAAAGTGGCTTGAGTTTCATGACATGTGTAGGTCATTTGGAAGCTTCCAAGGCACCCTTATGTGGCCTCCAACACTCAAATTCGAATTATCTTCAAGATATGGAAGGACATTTCGATAAAGGTCAAGGGAAGGACAATTATCTTGAGTTGTAACTCTATGAGATTTTCTAGGGATCTAGGGAGAGAATAAGGGACCTCCAATAATGAGGTAGCTTCTTATGTTTTTGTATAAATAGGAGAGCCTTCTCCTTTGAAAGGCATGTGTAAAGTTGGGGAAATGGTCATGTTTTGAATATAGAATTTGGATTTGGCACCATGCTAATGAGTGATGTTCACTTTGATTTGGTTATGCTTGTATTTGGAGCCTCTCAACTTTCCATCCCTCATGCTTTTGGATTGGTCATCTATAATGTTTGAGATTGATTGTTTTTCATAGATTAAGATTTATTTCTTTCATATCTTTTCATGTGTGAGAGGTTAAGAGTGATTGTTTTTATTTTCTTTCATATCTGGAATTTAAGAGTGATTGTTTTTGCTTTTCATTTTATGTCATGTGGTTTTGATTATTCATTTCATAGGATCTTGATTTGATAATGTACACATGATCCCTTAGAGTAGATCTCATTTCATGTAATTTCATTTATGAGAGAGTGGTGTGCTTTTTAATTTCTGAAAGTGTGGTAGATCAAGATTTCAATTCCTACAAGTGTGGTAGATTAATATTTCAATTCCTCACACTCTACTATGATTTATTTTGAACTGATTGTTGAATTAGAATAGGTGAATTTGGTTTGTAATTATTTGGTTTCATAGTTAGATTGATCTAAATTGAGAGTTAATTTCTAGCATATATAGTGCACGCATGCTTCGCAAGTTTTACGAAACCCCCAGGTTGACAATTAAATGATAGGTAATTAATTTGCCTCAACACTAGGAAATGGTTATCTCATTACCCTCTTCCTCGATTGGTGTGTTTTCTTGTTTAACTCACGTAGGTACATGATTTGAATTAGGTTGTGGTGGTAGATATCATGGGGATATAAAGCCTTCCTTTTTCTTGTGCACACCACCATTTTAATTAAGCTTTGATGCAAGTAAAAAGGGAGATTCATCCTATTGAAACCAACCACGCGTATCAAAAATCTCATTTGAGATAAAAATACCTTAGAGAATCAATCATCACATGTCAGATAAAGTTGAATTTGTCACATTGGTTGAACCCACTATGGTTTTAAAATGTTACAGTGGACCCCAAATCTCTAGAAAGGGTCACACCAATCATATTTTAGGAAAAACTTTAGGTTCACCCCCTGTACTAACTTACTTTTGAACCATCTCTCCCCCTCAGCCAGTGTTTTCGTTGCTTTTGTAATGCTTTCCTCTGTTACTGGAAACTCTAGCCCCTGAACCCTAGTGCTACTACCATCAAAAGAGAATGGAATCACAAGAGAGTTTAATGATATACCTTGTGAATATGTGAATGATAGGCTCCCAACCTGCTTCTATGAAAAATTGGAATTATTCAGCACCATAAACCTCAAACATGACTGCTCCATCCGACTCATAACACTTTAGGTTTCCACTCTTTCCCATCTGTCTGATTATTGCCACATCTTGAGAATTGACCAAGTAACTGCCTCGTTGTATGCTGCAGATCAACCTTTGTGTGCTCTACCACTTTGGAAATGGTTACCACTACACCACCTTGGACTATAAATGCATAGTTGGTTACCACCCTTTCAACAGATTCAATTTACCACTTCCTTACCATTCACTTTACCTTTCTGTTTTTCTACATGAAACTCAAATATTTGTGCTATTCAAAGTTTTAATGTTGGCAGACAAAATAATTGTTATAACATTAAAATCTGAGAATTCTAGGAACTCTTTTATGCTCTAGTTTGATTTTCTTTCAACAACCTCTGTTACATGCAAATGTTTCAAATTTCTCTACCCACATAATTAATAAACCACTTGTTCCTTTGTAAGTGGAGTCCGAGTCACCATAAGACGTATATGATGACTGTTTAATTTCATACCGACCTTCAACCACCTATGTTACATGCAAATGTTTCAAACTTCTCTAGCTACATGATTACTAAACCATCTGTAACTTTGTAAGTGGATCCTGAGTCACCATAAGATGTATATGATGATGATTTTTTAATTTCATATTGACCATAAACAACGAACTAAATTCATCTATTTGGAAATGCAAAAAACTACACCGCCTTGTACTATCAACAAGTAGATAGTTACCATTGTTTCAACAAATTCACTTTACCACTGCCTTAACACATTCGATTTGCCTTTTTCTTTTTCCACATGAAACTCAAATATTTTTGCTATCCAAAGTTTTAATGTTTAATAAATTAAACATTGCTTTATTGACCACTTTTGACTCTTATAACAACGTTTCTCAAAGTTGCAAGACTCAAATTCACACAAATATTTCAGCGTCATCGTTTTTCAGTAGTCTTGTAGGCGTTGGAAAATGATCATAGGAAGCGCTAGAAAATCACTTTCTAGTGCTTCCTATATATGAAGCTACATATTTGTGTTTACTAATTTGATGTGAAGCTACATATTTGGGTCTTGTTGGAATCCCTTATTTCACATTTCACATTGAAATAATCAATTTTCATTAGGGTCTTTTGTGACACAGCTATCACTTCCACATCTGGGTCAGGAATTCCAAGTAGATTTCTCTTATACATCATTATGCCATGTTGTTGCTACATAGGGGAATTATTGAATGATGTTGAGAACTACTAGACTGCTCCTCTATCTCCACCCATGGAAATGATGTAAGAAACAATGACACCCTTACTACAAGCAGTAGAAGTAACATTTGATTCATAGTAGTCCTGTTAGATTACTAGGCATATATTCCCTAGGACCATTTAGGTGATGCTCAAATGATCACATGATGCACTAAAGCATGCTAGAATCCATCTAACGCACCACACACTTCTTGGTATTTTTCATTCGAAGACAATGATAATTATCATGACCGAGTTGAGAAAAAAAAGTCCCATGCATGACATGCCATTGATACAAGAGCGTTCAAATAGGTTGTATGAGTAGGTGATGAGACTCCTATATGCAATGGTGTGGATGCATTAAATAGCAGAGATTTCTAGAAAAGGGAAAGATCATGGAGTTATAAAATACCAACCTATGATACTAGTGATGGTCAAAGGGAATAAATCCATCATTGAATGATTCTCATTAGCTCATATCATGCATATACAAACTACAATTTGGGCTTGGTCCGCCACTAGAGTGGTGAACTTTGGTTTAATCTTCCAAAAGATATGAATGACTCTTCCTATTCACTTATGACTCTTCATATATCTTGTAACCTAATACTACAAAAATATTTATATTATACCTCGACTCATAAAGATTAGGTTTCTAATAGTAAGAAGAAAAGAACAAGGCATTATTATCATCCTCTAGTTATATTTTACTATATTGAGTTTCTTAGAGTACATGTAGTGTTCATTATGTAGTCGTTGTAGTATTTTTTTTAGCTTCTTTTAGTTTCATTCTCATCTTATTTCAATTTTCTAAATACTATGTTAGTAATATTAAAGTTTATTTTTTAAAAAATTTGCACAATGAATATTTTGAAATACTAAAAAATGTTCCAATCAAATGTCAACGCCAATTTAGATAGAAAATGCATGTAATGAGGTCTTTTCACTGTTTTGACCATATTATTGGCATAGAAACCCTATATGTGGTTTTTTTATTTGTGTTGTGAGCTTTCTAGATAAGCTTTCAATCAGTGACTAGTTTCGTAAACTTTTTGAGATATCTTTTGCTTAGATTTTTTATTAAGTACCTTAGTGGAAAAACCTCTGAGTAATTCTTGTGGGTCCCCAACAAATATTATGATAGTTATAATGGAAACCTATTTTCTTGTATGTATGAATTTTATCAATTATTTATATGTCTACTCATCTGATGTGAAGCTAAAAATTTTCCAGTGCTTCTTGTAGGTGTTGGAAAATGATTTTCCAACGCTTTTCTAAGGTAGATTTGCAAGGCTTAGGGAAGGAAAACTGAGATTGGGTTAACATTTCCAACAAGATAGATGATTAATCATGATGAAATGAAATAAATAATATAACCCCTATAACCTTATAATTAATAACCCATATAATTATTACCTTAAGACTTTCAAATAAATTTCAGACTCAACAAATAAAACTGACCTTTTCAGAGCAATCATGTGTTGAAGAATCTAGGCAATAAGAGTTAATGGGATTCTTCTTAGCATGATAAATATTTGTGAGGTATTTTAATTTTTTTTCTTAGTACAATCTTTCCTTATTATTAGAGTGTGTTTTCTTAGTTCATCAAATAGTTACCAAAAACAAAAGAGACAAGGACACAAGATGTTGGCATTCTGCCAGGGCTAAAACCTCTCACTTTTTGAGAGGAAAACCTGCACAAATTATTATTATAAAGATTCCAATTGAAAAATACCAAGACCATGATCCTTGACCTATTTAGCCACTCCAAGGCCAAGACACCAATCCTCTTCTTCATCACTACTTGAGATCATTATCTTTGCTGCACCACTGAGGTCATCACTACTGCACCACCAAGATCTTCATTACTGTTGCAACGCCGTTGTTGCACCTTCACCAAGGTCTTCAACATAACAACTAGATCTTAATATACATGAATGAGAGTAGTATTGAGGTCATTGTTGCATCATTACTACACCACTGATATCTTCAATGGAACACCATCGAGACCATGATCACATCTATGCTGGGATCATGAATCTAGAATGTAAGCTGATATAGAGTGTATCACTATGTGATTACATAGATCCTTATCATAAAAAATATACCAAGATTGTAACCACGTTTAGTATGCTGAGACAATTGTGACTGTGTTTATAATATATGCCGAGACAATGAGTGTTTACTGAGATCCTTCTTGAGACTATGACTACGTCTTAGTATGTTGAGACAGTGAGTATTTAAGAAAGTGAGAAGATAGAGACATTACCTCTGTAATACCCATTCGAAATCACAAAGATCCTTCCCTATCAGAGAACTTGAACTCCCATACTTAAACCAAAATTCCTGCACCATTGTACTTGCACGCAAATATCTCACTATACCTATCCGAAGTTCTAAAACATTGTAATTTCATTCGAAAATATCAGATGAATTTGAGTTCTGTACACCTCTTCTACGCAGATCCTAGCTGGGTATTTATATTGGTTTTGCCTCCATAATAATCTGACATGTGTTAGTGAATTGTTGCATCTTTATTCTTGAGCCGACACGACTATATTTAATTCATTTTCCAAGCTGACATGACAAGGAGGATGGTGCTTATCATTTTGGAGGGCTTCCTGAAGTATAACATGACTTTATAATCATTACAATGACTCTTTTCCATTATGTTGAAATATGGCAACAAGAATATTCCAATTTAATTTGTCCTTGAATTAAATTATGAATTAAAATCGAATTTAGTCTTAATAGCTACTTGGAAATAATTAATTAATTTATTTTAATTTAATTAGTTGGGGAAATTCAAGTTAGAATTCTTTCTGAAGTCATGCAAGAATTATCCCTTAAATTAAGGAGATAAGATTGAGTTATATTTGAGTTGTAATTAGTTAACTCAGTTTACTAAGTTAAGTCTAGTTAAATTAGTTCCAAACTGTTTGAGGAACTAATAGTGAGTTAATAGTCAGTTGATGCATTAATGCACTCAACTAGTGCTACTGCAGTTAACTGAAGATTCCCTCATCAGAAACTCATGCATGTCTATTCTGAGAAATACCCAGTTGAGATAAATGTTCAAGGATAGTGTACTATCAATTTCATGTGTTTTTTCATGGAGGAAACACATGCAAGTAGTCAAGGATTCATCCTTGAAGATTGTGCAGTTTTGAAGGCTTGGTTTTCCACATGGTAATAAGCTAATCATCCACAAGGAAATAGGAGCTTGGAGCACAGAGAGGAAGGCTGGAGAGAAGCCAAGATTGCCTGTGAGCATCTGTGAGGATTGTATTGAGAGATGGCTAGCTGTGAGAGCTAAGGATTTGTATAATTCCTATGTATTTCCACCATGTATGATAATACAATAGTGTGGGGTTTTTAGCTGAGGCTTTCCCCATAGTATTTTCATGTGTATTGTGCCATTGATTCTTGTTCTTCTGGTTATATTGTTCAACTCGATATTTAAGCTTCTACAAATTGATAGTAGAAGTAGGTTATAGTATTTTACTTTGATTTATATTACATTATCGATTTAACCTATCACAGATTTTCTACATGTTATCGGAGCTATGAACAATATACTGAGAAGAGAATTCAAAGTTTGAAGTTCGGGGTTGCAAGTGCAAATCGACTTCATATCATACTTCAAGGTTGACCAATGGTGTTCTATGGCTTGAGACTCGAGTATGCCTTGGAAGGTAGCTTGAATTACATAGCATGGAAATATAGAATGTAGGTTGTATTAGAAGACAATGGCTTGAAGGAATTCATTGATCAAAAAATCCCAAAGCTAGCTTCAACTAATGCACAAGAGTTCGTTGAGTGGAAGAAGTGTGTGGCGAAGGTGAGACGGATCATCCTTGAGGGAGTTCGAGACCATATTGTCTCGAGTCTCCATGGGAAGGATACTCCATTTTCAATGTGGAAGATATTGAAGGACCTCTACCAGAATAGTAGTGACCATAGGAAATTGGCGCTCAAGGAAAAGCTTCGAAGAATCAAGATGGAGAAGGGCGATACTATTTCCACATATCTGAACAAGCTCACCACTTGCAGAGATGAGCTTGGTAGTGTGGGAATAACTTCTGTCGATAATGATATGGTGAGCCTTGCTCTCCTTGGCCTTCCAAAGAGTTGGAATAGCTACCAGGACTCTGTGAATGGAAGGGAGAAACTTCTGGATTGGGAACGATTGTTGTCGGATCTTATGTACGAGGAGATTAGGAGGAGCACACAAGATGGTTCTTCATCCAAGAATGATGATGAAGAAAATATGGCTGTAGCAAGTAAGGCAAGGAAAGGGAAGGGGAATGCTTCCTGTTTCAAATCAAATTCTTCTCATGGAGGGAAGAAGAGTGACATGTCTAAAGTAAGATGCTTTAATTGTCACAAGATGGGACATTATGCGACTAATTTCCCATCGAAGAAGTCCAAGAAGGGATCCTTAGAAGGATCGGAAGGTGAGGCATTAGCCTATCAGTTCAAAATGGACTTTACCCTCATTACATGCATGGTGTCATCGATGATGGGTTGTGTCTGGTATCTTGACAGTGGAGCCTCATTCCAATAAAAAATTATTTAGTACCTTGGAGGAGAGAGACCTCAAGATGCGCATAGAGATGGGTGACGACGAAAGGTATAGTGTTGCAGGAGTGGGCACGGTTGCTTTTCAGAGGGAGCATGGAGCTCCTCTCACCTTGACAGATGTGATGTATGTGCCTAGACAAAAGAAGAGCTCGGTATCAGTCGCGATGTTGGAGGATAAAGGCTATGATTTTGTCTTCAATAAAGGAAAGGCATTCATAAGACACATAGCCATGGGTCAGACCAAGAGGATAGGGATTTAGGTGAAGAATCTCTATAAACTAGAGGTAGATGATTGTGCAACATTGAGTACGAAAGCAAAATTTGTGCAAAGCCAAGACATTGGCAAGTTGTGGCACATGCAGTTGGGCCATTTGCATCATGGGGCTTTGAAGATAATGCAATAGATATATACAGGACTTTCGAAAGCTAAACTTGAGCAAGTTGACACATGCAAAGGTTGTACCTTGGGAAAGTACACAAAGTCTTCCTTTCATGATCGAGACAGTCGAGCAGAGGCTATCTTAGAGCAAGTTCATACTGATTTGTGTGGACCATTCTCGACAACATCCATAGCGAAACAAAGGTATTATGTGATTTTCATTGATGACTATTCTCGTAAATATTGGATTTATTTCATGCAGAAGAAGGACCAAACTTTCACAAAGTTTTGTTAGTTCAAAGCTTTGGTCAAGAAAGAGTCAAGGAAGAAGATCAAGGCCTTGAGAAGCGAGAATGATGGAGAATATGTCTCTCAAGAGTTTAAGGACTTCTATGTAGTAGAAGAAATTAAATGAGAGTTGACGGCACCTCATAACCCATAACAGAATGGGGTGGCCAAGAGAAAGAACAGAACTATTATAGGGGCAGCATGGGAAATGCTGCATGACCAAGGCCTACCACTTCACTTGTGGGCTGAGGCATGCAACACAGTAGTCTATTTGCAGAATAGAAGCCCGCATCACATACTTGGGCTGAAGACACCAGAGGAAGCTTTCTCTGGTAAGAGACTAGATGTGGTTCACTTCAGGATCTTTGGCTCATCAGTATATTGCCATGTGACAAAGGATGCACGGAAGAAGCTTGAGCCGACAACAGAGTTGGGATATTTGTGGGGTACACTGATACACCTCATAACTATTGGGTGTACTTGCCTACCAGTTGGAGGACAGTGGTTTGCAGAGATGTCAAGTTTGATGAGACGAAGGCCATGAGAGTTTCCCTTGAGAGGGAGATCCAACTACAAGCTATGGAGGAACTATTGGTTCCTAAGGAGGAGGAGCCTCAGACTAAGGCAAAGTAGCCACATGTAGAGGTTCTAGGAGTGAAGACATCCACTCAAGCAGAGTCTTCCAGAGATGGATGGAAGTGCACAAGAGAAGCTGACAGATTGTTGGAGGATGCGAGAAAGAATGTGGGAGCACCATCTTCTTAGCGCAAATAGAGGAGGTCACCTGAGAGGTATCTTAGATACATGGCCCTTGCTGGGGAATGTGTTAAGACAGAGCCATCTTCTTTTGAGGAAGCAGTGCAACAGAAAATTTGGGTTGACTATATGGTGGAGGAGTATGACTCCATAGATCGTAATAGTGTTTGGGACGTCGTTCCAAGGCCAGAGAACAAGTCAGTTGTGAGTTCCCGTTGGATTTACAAGATAAAGCAAGTTGCTAATGGTAGTGTGGAGAAGCATAGGCAAGATTTATTGCCTATGACTTTTCATAGGTCAAAGGGATTGAATATGATGAGACTTTTGCTCCTGTCACAAGGTACTCATCTATCAGATATATGTTGGCACTATCAACACAGATGGGTTGGAAGATCCATCAGATGGATGTGAAGACTGCATTCCTCAATGGCCAGATTGAGGAAGAGGTGTACATAGAGTAGTCGGAAGGTTTTGAGACCTTTGATCATGAGTCGCATGTGTGTTGGCTCAAGAGAGCATTGTACGGGTTGAAGCAAGCACCTCGTGCTTGGTACACCAAGATAGACAACTACTTCACCAAGTTGGGCTTCAGAAAGAGTGAAGTGGATGCAAACTTGTATCACATCGTGGTGAAAGGCAAGTTGTTGATCATCGTAATTTATGTTGATGATCTCATATTGACTGGTGATGATCAGTGATCGTGTCTTGCAAGGAGGACCTTGCAAGAGAATTTGAGATGAAAGACATGGGTATCATGCATTACTTCCTTGGCATGGAAGTGTGGCAGAAGGATGGGGAGTTGTTTGTGTCTCAAGGCAAGTATTGCAACGAGATACTCAGGAGATTCCACATGGAGAAGTGCAAGCCCATGTAGACTCCTCTAGCAAGTAAATAGAGGAAGGAGGTTGCTACTTTAAGAGAAGTGGTAGAGGCTACTATGTATAGGTATCTTGTGGGTTCACTGATGTACTTAATGAACACACAACCAGATTTGTGCTATGTGGTGAACCAGCTGAGTCAAGCAATGGTTCAACCTACCAAGATGTTTTGGAAGGAGGCAAAGCATGTATTGAGATACCTCAAAGGCACATCTCATTATGTATTATGGTACAAATGGAAAGAGGAAGTGAAGCTATAGGGCTTCATTGATGCAGATTGGGCAGGGAGTCCATCATATCAGAAGAGCACATCAGGAGGGATTTTCAACCTTGGGTTAGGGGCATTTTCTTGGTACAATAGGAAATAGAGGTCGTTTGCACTCAGCTTGGCTGAGATATAATACATGGCTTCAAGTCAGACAGCATGTGAGGCCATCTGGATGCGGAAAATCCTAGTTGGTTTGTTTGATCAGAGGATGGATCCAATTGTGATCTATTGTGATAATCAGAGTTGTACCAAACTCTTTGAGAATCTAGTATTTCATGATAGGTCCAAGCACATCGACATCCAATATCATCATCTTAGAGACTGTGTAATGAGGAGGATCATGTTGCTGCAATATATTTCGATAGAGGAGAAAGATGCTGACATTTTTCCAAATGCATTGTCAAAGTGTAAATTTGAGTTCCATAGAGACAGGATCAGGGTGGAAGATAATCCCTTTCTTATTGAGAGGGAGTGTTGAAATATGGAAACAAGAATATTCCAATTTAATTTGTCCTTGAATTAAATTGCAAATTAAAATCGAATTTAGTCTTAACAGCTACTTGGAAATAATTAATTAATTTATTCTAAATTAATTAGTTAGAGAAATTCAAGTTAGAAGTATTTCTGAAGTCATGCAAGAGTTATCCCTTAAATTAAGGAGATAAGATTGAGTTATATTTGAGTTGTAATTAGTTAACTTAGTTTATTGAGTTAAGTCCAGTTAAATTAGTTCCAAACTGTAGGAACTAATAGTGAGTTAACAGTCAGTTGATGCATTAATGCACTCAACTAGTGCTGCTTCAGTTAACTAAAGATTCCCTCATCAGAAACTCATGCTTGTCTATTATGAGAAAGACCCAGTTGAGATAAATGTTCAAGGATAGTGTACTATCAGTTGCATGTGTTTTCTCATGGAGAAAACTCATGCATGTAGTCAAGGATTCATTCTTGAGGATTGCGTAGTTTTGAAGGCTTGATTTTCCACTTGGTAATAGGCTAATCATCCACAAGGAACAACACAAGGAAATAGGAGCTTGGAGGGCAGAGAGGAAGGCTGGAGAGAAGCCAAGATTGCCTATGAGCATCTGTGAGGTTTGTACTGAGAGCTGGCTAGCTGTGAGAGATAAGGCTTTGTATAATTCCTGTGTATTTCCACCATGTATGATAAATATACAATAGTGTGGGGTTTTTAGCTGAGGCTTTCCCCAAAGTATTTTCATGTGTATTGTGCCATTGATTCTTCTTCTTTTGGTTATATTGTTTAGCTCGATCTTTAAGCTTCCACGAATTGATATTGGAAGAAGGTTATAGTATTTTGCTTTGATTTATATTACATTATCAAGTTAACCTATCACAAACTTTCTACATATTATGATAAATCCTAAAGACAACAAGAAGAAGTCTTTGACCTATGGATAATACTTCTTGCTCATCAAACCCATGATGCAAGGCAAAAATAATTTTATTCTTTTTATTCCATCATTTACAAAGATCATTAAATTATGAATACCGAACCTAGTTACACTTCCTTAAACATAATGGAGTTTTCAAGAATAAGGACATAACAATAAATGGATAAGCCTAAACATAATCATGAAATTTGCAAGGAAAAAGCATGGTGAGAAAATACAAAAGCTAGAGTTCTTTACCTAACCTCGGTGAAACTTAAAAGGAACTAACCCTTAAAGAGTAGTGTCCATACATAGTATTGAAGCGACTAGAAAGAATATTTCCTTGTATAGAGTATTTTTGATTCCATAGCTTTGACATTTGTTTAGAAAACAAATCGATCTTCAGTATAAACATATAAGAATAAAGAAATATCATAGTGAGAATTCACATGACTCTTATATGTTTTAAATTTACCTTTTGGCTATTTTCTCTTTCCTAAAAATTGAGGGATAATATAATTTTTGAAAACCAGAGAACTCATTATAGAGGGACAAAAAATAGCAGAGCTTGCAAGAAGAATCTGTCTTTTCTAATTTGTAAAACTCATTTTGAAATCTACTTATTTTATTCAAAATTTTGGAGAAAATTCAAGCATTCAGTAGCAAGGGCTCGTTGTAAATGACCAATTTACAGTTTAAGAACTTATTTGTAGAACCCTATACCAATTTAGTTTTTGGATTCAATTAAAATTCTGAGCTCATCAACTAAAATAAAAGGATGTCTGATTTTTCCTTCATATGTAAGACTTATTATACGATACTTTTATTCCTAAAGGTGCAAATATTTGGTCCAACTGTGATGTTTACATTGATCAGTTGATGTGGTTTGTCCTATCACCTTGGGGCTTGTTTGGCTTTATATTGACATTTTCATTAATTTAATAGTGTTGGAGCCTTGGTGTGAGAATGCCTTTGTTTGTATGGAGACATTTAGCATTTATATGGCATCTTAACATGACGAACTATCATTATGGATGGATATCACCTTGTGCAAACATATAGATGGAGCTCACGTTTGTGTCAAAATAAACATAAATAATTTGAAATTGTTTAAAGCATGTTTTGACCTATGTTATAGATTTGCATCCATTCAACTTCCTAATATGTTTCCACATTTTTTGTAGACATTAAGACAACATGGAAAAGAAATGGAAGAATCTCACGGGCCTTGAGGTGAAATACCCTAAAGAGAAAATCATATTTTCTAGTAAAGATTTAGTTTGGTTTGAAGTATACAAGACAAACATGAATATTGTTTGGGTTGCAAAAATTCCTACACAAAGAATTACTGATTTTATTAAAGGAGAGGATTAAAATCCATATGCTCCATGTACCTTCCTTCTTTGAAAAAGCAAACCCCCAAGCTCAAGGCCTAGTGATGCTTTACGATGGGAATTGTAGGTATTTTAGAAAATCCTTGTTTAGATATTCATATTAATAGTGTTTTATCATTTATCAAATGCGCTGACATTTCAAAATTTATTTTGTAGTTATACTTGCTCATATGGTCCAGAGGACAAGAAAGAAGAATGGAAAACCAAACCAAGGCATTCAATTGCCAAAAACAGGGGTTATCAATACCATTTTATTGTAAAGGTTATGGTTCAGGATCACGACTCAACAATAATAACATAAAACATGTATGATCATGAAGATGGGGAAGGATAGCCTTTTCATGGAAATCACAACACTTTAGGTGATGATGGTCCCGAGAAGAAGCCAAGAATTTTAAGGGACATGATTTCTTATTTAAGAAGGTGTTTTTTTCTTCAAGTGTCAATTGACTATGTTTGTAAAATGCATATTAGTAAATATATTGACATAGATGCTACAACTCGAGATAGGGATATTTTATCATGCATAAAAGATATTGTAAACATATATAATCGTCTAACAAAATAAAATTGCCAACTGCATAGCAAAGATGAAATGAGTGTGAATCTATGGTATGAAAAACACCATAATGATTTCTTCTTCTACTAGAATCCCAATGGTGGAGAGATCCCTTTTATAGCTGGAATACAAACAAAATGGATGTTGGAAACTATTTTCAAGTTATCCCACAATAGATTGATAGCCATGGAATCAACGTTTAGTACAAATAAATATGGAGTGAGTATTTTGGCAATGATTGCTTAAGTAAAATCATTTTGGTTATAGTGATTCAATATGATTAATGACTTAAAATTAACTTTATTTGATTTAATATGACAATATCAGTTGTAAATGCTTGCGGTGTTTGATGAGAAACAATGTGGGGTGCCAATTTTATGGTGATGATGTCACGTAATACATCACAAGATATAAAACTATGGCTGGAGCACCTCATGCATAGGTGTTTTCAACTTTGTCCTGACTGGAAGGTTAATGCCTTTATGGTTGATGATGCTTGGGCCGAAATAGTTGCTTTGAGGTAACATCGATATTCTTATTTGACATTGCAAGTTGCATTCATTCTATATATTTCTCACTTAAAATGAATTAAATGTGGTAGGAGAATCACTAGATGTGAAGTGATCTTGTGTATTTGGCACGTAAGAAGGGCATGGCTAAAGAATGTTAATTGGTTGGTCAGTACCTTAGAAAAAGAAAAAGAGATCAATGAACTTGGTCATATCATGAAAAATTGTTGTAGTGATGAAGTGGATAATGCAATCAATGGAATTTTCACCAAATTTGCAACTAAGGAGAAGTTTTTCGACTATTTACACAAGAATTGGGTTGTCGGTGACAAGATTCATAAGTTTGCATGCTATTTCTTCTGTTTGTACATTTTTTGTTTCATAAATACAAGACATATTTACTAATTGAGTTTTTACATTTAGGAATGTGGGTTAAAGGTTGTTGAGATTTTCCACATGCAAACTAGGAGAGAAATAATGTTGTGGAGTCATATCACGGTTATCTCAAGACAAACTTTCTATGTGATAGACGAAAGAAATTTTATCCTAGGATGGATTAGCTATTCTATACTCTCCTAAAAAATGTTGAGCCATGTTATCGATTCAAGGAAATTATGAAAAAAGAAGGATATTTGAACAACCACAAGAAAGAGATGCAGCTTGAATCATCAAAGAATTCCAGACAATGATTGCAGGTCTCATGACAACATATCTCACACTTATTGGGTTAGGAGTCAAAGTAAACCTGATAAGGAATATTTTATCATATGACATCACACAAATTTATCACTTGTGATTGCCCATGGTCTATTCACGGAAAAATTTGCAAGCATGCCATAAAGATAGATTGGTTGTATTCCCCCTTAATGGATACAAACCCTTTATTGGATCTTGATACCATACCCAATACAATGAATTCCCCTCCTGAGATAAGTACAAAGGCACCAAACCTTGATGTATATACTATCACAACTATTATGGTTGATGAGAATGTTGAACTTCATTTGTTTAGAGAGGATTTTTTTGGCTACCTAGGTCGGTTTCAAAATAGTCCTCCTTCTACTTTGAGCAAGTCAAAATAGTTGAATGATTTGGTTAAAATTTTTGTGGATGATGCTAATGATCTTCATATTATGGATTATGACTTCACCCTTAGGTTGGGTGCTTATGAGTCATATTTGAAGAGGAAGAAGAGTTTCCTTAGACCTAAAAGGAAAAATAAAAGAACAAAAAAAAATGTAAGCTTGGATATTGATTTGAATTTTCCCGCATCTGAAGATGAACCATTTCAGTTTTAACACCTCAACAAGTGAGGTTGCCCTTGCTTCAACAATGCATCCTCTACTGTCCCAAGTAGGTTCTATAGTGAGATGATATCAATATGTTTAGATCAAAATATCATTATTGCCAGGTTTGTTACTATGTCTTTGCTCTTAATTTTGTGCATTAGTTATTGTTGATGTTGTTAATGTAGTGTTTGAATGTTTTTAGGGGTGCAAGATCCCAATACTGTGCCTTCACTTGAAGCACGTAGACAAACCCACCATCACTCTATTTATCACACCAGTCAAGGTGCATTTGATGAGACTCTTAATTGATGTAGTTTTTATTATGGTGTATGTATTAATTCACATGATATTATTTGATCTGATGGAAATTGCATTGTTATCTTACAGATACAACAACTTCTTCAATGGATCCCCCTCCATCCAAACATGATAGGGTCATTGACAACACACAAATTGGTGATTCTCCACGTTTGTTGCTATGTTTTTTCTCTTAACTTTGTGCATTGGTTGTTGTTAATGTAGAGTTCGAATGTTTGTAGGGGTGCAACATTCCAATACTGTGCCTTCACTTGAAGCATGTAGATAGACCCACCATTAATCTATTTATCACATTATTCAGTATTATGATGCATGTATTAATTCACATGATATTATTTTCTCTGATGGAAATTGAATTGTTATCTTACATATACAAGAAATTCTTCAATGGATCCCCCTCCATCCAAACATGATTGAGTCATTGAAAACAAACAAATTGGTGATTCTCCATGTTTGTTGCTATGTCTATGCTCTTAACTTCGTGCACTGGTTTTTGTTGATGTTGTTAATATAGTGTTTGAATGTTTGCAGGGGTGCAACATCTCAATACTGTGTCTTCACTTGAAGCACGTAGACACACCTACCATCGCTCTATTTATCACATCAGTCAAGGTGCATTTGACGAGACTCTTAATTGATGTAGTATTAATTCACATGATATTATTTGTTCTAATGGAAATTGCATTGTTCTCATAACTTCATGCATTGTTTGTTGTTGATGTTGTTAATGTAGTGTTTGAATGTTTGTAGGGGTGCAACGTCTCAATACTGTGCCTTCACTTGAAGCATGTAGATAGACCCATGATCACTCTATTTATCACATCAGTTAAGGTGCATTTGACAAGACTATTAATTGATGTAGTATGTATTCTGATGCATGTATTAATTCAAAGGATATTATTTTCTCTGATGGAAAATGCATTGTTATCTTACACATACACCAACTTCTTCAATGGATCCCCCTCCATCCGAACATGAATGGGTAATTGACAACACACAAATTGGTGATTCTCCACATTTGTTTCTATGTCATTGCTCTGAACTTTGTGCACTGGTTGTTGTTGATGTTGTTAATTTAGTGTTTGTATGTTTGCAAGGGTGCAACATCTCAACACTATTCCTTCACTTGAAGCACATAGACAGACCCACCATCTCTCTATTTATCACATTAGTCAAGGTGCATTTGATGGCACTCCTAATTTATGTAGTATGTATTATGATGCCTGTATTAATTCACATGATGTTATTTTCTCTGATGGAAATTGCATTGTTATCTTACAGATACAACAACTTCTTCAATGGATCCCCCTCCATCCGAACATGATTGGGCCATTGAAAACATACAAATTGGTGATTTTCCATGTTTGTTGTTATGTCTTTGCCGTTAACTTGGTTGTTGTTAATGTAGTGTTTGAAAGTTTGAAGGGGTGCAACATCTCAATAATGTTCCTTCACTTCAAGCATGTAGACTGACCCATGATCACTGTATTTATCACATCAGTCAAGGTGCATTTGACGGGACTCTTAATTTATGTAGTATGTATTCTGATGCATGTATTACTTCACATGTTATTATTTTCTTTGAAGGAAATTGCATTGCTATCTTACATATACAACAACTTCTTCAATGGATCCTCCTCCATCCGAACATGATTGGGTCATTGAAAACACACAAATTGGTGAAGATTCTAGGTTTGTTGCTATGTATTTGCTCTTAATTTGCTCTTAAATTGTGCACTAGTTGTTGTTGATGTTGTTAATGTGGTGTCTAAATGTTTGCATATTGAACGAGGAAAGAAATAAAATCGGCATGGCTTGGAAAACACATTAAGGTTAGCCAACTTGTAGGCTTCTCAAACAAGTTGTGAGAAAAAATATAGCTTCTTCTTCTTTAATCTCCCACGTACCAACATTCGTGCCATGAATTTCATTGCAGTTGATAATGCTAGGTTGTTGAGGATTCTTAGTGGACTGATCAACTTTGGTTAGGTGTGATTCCTAGCCAAGAGGAGTTGGTTGTTAGTGTTTTCTTGGTTTCTCTAGCTAGGGTTAGGAGAGCTTGAAATTGTTCCAACTTGTGATAAGTGCAAGTATGTACATGTACTTCATATTTTCTATATAAATATTGTGTTTCAACAGACCAATAATTGAGTACTTGAAGATTTTATTATGAGCTTGTCTTCCCTTTCTTCATTGGGTAATTTCCAATACTTGCTTATAATGCCAATTTGACATGAAAAGAGGTTGAAATTGTTAGTGTTTTAACATATATATGTTCCCCAAAGGCTTTAAATTGTTGCAATTGGATTGCACTTGCCTAGTATGATTCATATACACAATATTATTTGACAACCAGTTGTTTCTTATAAAACTGAGATGCCACATAAACAATGAAGAAGACAATCACTCACCACTCTTTTCCTTCTAGTTGCCACTATTGATGTTGTTGTTCTCATGGCTCCTTTAAAGAATCATCTTTGAACAAGGTTGGAATTTGGCATCCATATTTCATGTGTCCACTCTGGGCACAAAACCAACCACCATGAAAATGAAGCTAAGAAGACTTGCCATCACTGTAAATCATTGGGGATCTAAGATACACTTTGACACCTCATCCAACATGGCCTTACAGGGCTATAAATTGCACACATTTGGGATTACAAATGACTTGGTCAAAAGTTTATGCGTACCAATGTTGAAACAGGGCTAACAAAACCTACTTTATTTTGTCTGAATATTTCATTTTAAAGTTTGATTTTTTCATGGGCATGATAAATGAAACCATTTTACAAAAAATACAATGCATCTTGTACAAGAATAAAGGTAAGAGAATTAATTTCATCTCAATTATTATGAAATGAAACACTAACAGAACAAAGGCATATTATCAAATCTCTCGAGTACTAGTATGCAAATAGGAATACAAATATGGCTATAACATATAACAGAAAAGGGAAAATGATGAGACCTTTGGTTTATTTTTGTTACTTTTATCCCTGTGGGCGCAGTTGAAAATGTTGAGAGTTTTTTCAAGGCAGTGGATAGATGATGAAACAATTTCTATGATACAAGTCTTTGACCTCCCACCCATTGAATAATGTAGTAGACTTGTATGTTTACTATCCCTGCATACTTTTTAAAGTTAGATACAAAATTATATTCTACTTTCATTCTTAATTAGAATAAGGTTCAAACTAATTACATGCCACAATGATCCATATTGGATCATTATATTGTTTTTCATCCATCTCGATGCATTTGGACTGTAAAAAGTAAAGGAATCATCTCATGGGACCGTTTTTATTGGCGGGACCCAATTTGGCGAAACAGGGTTTGAACCCTCCAGGGAGCGTTTTTAGGTATCGAGCAATGTTTTTTGGGGGTAATTTTATTTTATTTTATTTAGTGTGCACCTTTTTATTATTTTCTACACATAAATATATTTCCAATGACATAAGAAGCGTGTCAATTGGATTCTGTATGCAAAAGTTATGCCACTCAGAAGTTGACCTTCTTGTTTTCACACCTATAGTTAGGGAGGATGTTGTGCCAGCCCCCATTATTTATGGAAAAGGGGCTAGCCACGTGTTTGTGATGCAAAATAATATAGAAGAGTCTATATTTTAACTCTAGTTAAAAGTTGATGTAGTCAAAATTAACCACTAGTAGGCTATCAGGATGTGTTATAACTGGGCCACTAGGAGGAAGAGACATTCCATTCTTTCGAGAGCATTTTGTTCCATAGATGAGCAAAGGTAGCCAAGAGAGATAGGAGGTAGAGAACACAAAGAGGATATGTGCACTGTAGCATCCCACAAACCACAAACATTACTTCTTTGTACATGCAGCCATATTTTCAAATAGAGAAAGAGAGTGAAGCGACCTCACCTTCCAACTGGATTTTCTCTCGAAAAGGTTTCCCAAAAGCATATCTTATGTATTATGTGAGTGTGAGCTCATTTTATCATTCTCTACTTTTCTACATAGTTTCCATTGCATGCATGCATTAATTACAGTTAAATATACATATCTTAAAGTTTAATAAAATTGTAATAGTGTAAAATTCCAGTATTTTAATATATTATTATCAAATCTATTGTGACGAACTGTACAATGTAATATCCATGAATATTTATAGATAATTTTGTATCAGAGCCAGTTTCTTTGTGTATTTGTGGATATTTGCAGGGGATCTCAGTCGGTGGGGTTGAAAATTTTAAAACCCTAATCATGGTCGACGAATTTGTAAACGAAACTTGTGATCCTATGGAGGTGAGGTTTTTCACAACTCATACAAAAAGTCGCGGATATAAACCGCAATGTAAACCTCCTCATGGATTCCCTAAGAAATAATATGGGGATATTTTGAGAATATGGGGGTTCAAATGCGGAGGAAAAATCAGAAGGGGGAATGGGAGATCGGGAAGACATAGAGAACCAACCAAAGAAAGAAGATAAACCCAGTTTGAGTGTTGTGAATCAATCCCTGTTTAGAATGGAATCAAAGTCAATATCAAACCATACCATGGTGATATTGACGCTCTAAATTTAAACCATTAGTTGCAACAACTGGAAGTTTATTTCAGTGTCCATCATATCTAGGAAGGGCAAAAGATCTCATTCACACGACTGAAATTAGAGGGCCATGCACTGACTTGGTGGGAGAGCCACTTAGAAACCTTGAGGTTGGAGGGAGAACCTCTAATGACTAAGTGGGAGGATTTAAAAACCCTCATTAAGTCACAATTTTATCCCATTGGGTACATGGAGGACCAATGGATCCAGTGGCATTACTTTAGGAAAAATTCGAGACAAAGCGTTCAGGTGTACACCACAAAATTCAGAAAGATGGCTATAATGTTGGGTATCTCTCCAAAGAACCCAGATGTACTCCTCAATTATTTGGGGGGTCTACACCACTATTTACATGAGGAAGTGATGTTTTTCAAGCCCAAATCGGTGGATGAGGCTTGGGTACAGGCACAATAACTAGAGAGCATAGGTCTGAAGAGAACACATCCCTGAAAAGAAGCCCAAATTAGTGGACAAGGCTTGTGTATAGGCACAATACCTAGAGAACATAGGCCTGAAGAGAACACTGTCAAGTGGATCGAAGCAGAAGTAGTAACATGAAGCTTCTAAACAGGGGAAGAAGAAGCAAAAAGGGGGAAAAGATAAAAATATGGCAGCCACAACACACCAGTGCAAAGATCCTAGCAACCACTCCAACATTGATGGCCATACAAAGGAGAAGTGTTGGAAGTTGCATCTAGAGCTAAACCTAAAGAACAAGAAGAAATATAATAAGAAGAAGAATCTCATGGCCACGGATTTGAGAAACCAAGTTGAAAGCAACTCAAACATGGATGAGAAGATCGTCTGTACATCAATGCAGAAGGAGGTGAATCTAAGTAGCCTTCAACAATAGGAAGAGAAATAAATGATCAAACTTTTCCATATAAAGATACAGGTCAAGAATATAAAGATTGATGCCCTGTTTGACTCAGGATCACAAGAGAATCTCATTGTAGTAGAGATAGTCAAGAAGTTCGGACTATAAGTTGATCATTCGAACCCATATCTACTGGGATGGGTAAATAAGGATGCAAAGCTAATGGTAAAAAAACAGTGCAAAAATAGATTTGCTATCAATGTTGATTTTATTGATGAAGTAGATTTGGATGTGGTTCCCCTTGAGTATGTGGAGTCATGTTTGGGAGTCCATAGATGTACATGCATGATGTGATATTCATGAGGAGAGATAACTAATACTGGCTCATAAAGGATGGAAAATCATTCGTCATCAATGCACACAAAGTCAAGTCGAAATTTCACTGGTAAGTGCCAACTAAGCCAAGAAATTGATTAGTTCCAGTAAGAAGTATGTTTTATTATTTTTAAGAAATTTAGTCTGAAGAGGAGACAATAAGAGGTAAGGCATCCCTGGAGGGGTGTACTAAGAAACATAAACAATAATTAGAGGAGTTGTTACAGACATACACGGATGTGTTATGAGATCCTAAATGGTTAGCACCTAAGATAGAAGTGGAGCATGAGATCCAAATATTTCCAGACTCCCCATTGCCAAATATTGGGTTGTACAAGTAGTCTGTTATAGAAGCAAGTGAGGTAAAGAAATAGTTGCAACAACTGTTGGAATAGGGTGTCATTCGACCGATTACATCACCATGTGGGTCACCCATCATCATTGTGCCAAAGAAGGATGGGACTTGGCAGATGTGTATCGATTACAGGGTGTTGAATAAAATAAAATCAAGAATAGATACCCCCTACCTAGCATAGATGATCTGTTAGATGAGTTGCAACAAGAAAAGTATTTCACCAAGCTAGACTTGAAGTATGGATATCACCAGGTTCAAGTCAAAGAAGAAGATATGTGGAAGATTGCCTTCAAAACCAAGCAAGGTTTGTATGAGTGGTTAGTTATGCCATTTGGCCTATGTAAGGCACCAGCTACGTTTATGAAATTAATGAATGATATCCTATGCCCTTTTATAGATTCATTTGTTCTTTCCTATCTAGATGATATACTAGTATAGAGTGATACCTAGGAGGAGCATATTTCACATTTGACGCAGGTTCTGATAACATTGAAGAAGCAACAACTGCTAAAAAATCTCAAGAAGTGTGAGTTTTCACAACAGTCTTTGGTGTATCTGGGGTATGTGATAGGTGTAGGAGTGTTGAAGATAGATCCTTCCAAGATGGAGGCCATCATGAAATGGCCGGTGCCTACTAATGTTTCTAAGGTCAGGAGTTTCATTGGGGCAACACATTACCTAAGGAAATTCATAGCCTCATTTTCAATGATAGTAGCACCACTCCATGTCATAATAGAAAGTGGCAAGCATTTCCACTGGGGGAAAGGTCAACAGAAGGCTTTTGAGGAGCTAAAGAAGAATATTAATCAAGCACCAGTTATGGCATTGCCAAACTTGCAGCGACCCTTTGAAGTGGAGACAGATGCAAGTGGGTATGATATGGGAGTTGTCTTGATGCAAGGAGGAAGGACCGTTTGCTACCATTCTGAAGTATTTCATGGGGCATTTCATAACTAACCTAACTATGATAAGGAGCTCTATGCAATGGCGAAATCTATGAAGAAATGTAAGCACTATTTGATGGGAAAGGAGATAGTAATCCACACATATCACCAACTAGTACTTGCAAACCCAAAGTAAGCTACAAGAAACCAGACATTACAAGTGGATGGGGTTTTTATAGCAGTTTCATTTGGTGATCAAGTATAAGAAGGGAAACACAAACAAGTTGTTTGAAATTATATCAAGGCCACCCACATCAAATATTACAGCTTTAGGGACTCTTATGCACATGAAGTTATTCACCCATGATGCATACAAAGAGGCATATTCAAAAGATGAGGACTTCAGCAGTTGCAGAGTCAAAGTCATGTGCACGATTGTGACAACATCGTTGGCTACCATCTCTAGGATGGGTTACTCTACAAGCTGGATAAGGCATGTGTTCCTAAAGGTGGGTGTTTGCAGCTGGTTAGAGAGGCTCACACCTCCAAGGTTGCAAGGCACTTTGGTGTAGGAAAGATCATGGCTAACTTGCAGAGGTATGTGTATTGGCCCAAGATGCAAGAGAAGGTAGCTAGGTTCATAAGAAGATGGATGCTTTGTTGTACCAGCTAGCCTAGCAACATGAAATAGGCTCTATATCATCCCTTACCTGTACCTACTCACCTTTGGGAAAGCATTTCCATGGAATTTGTGGGAGGTTTACCAACAACCTAGAAGGGACATGACTACCTATTCATGGTAGTTGATAGGTTCAACAAGATGTGTGTTCTGATGCCCTGTAAAAATACTATTAGCAGGCAAGAAGCAACAAACTTGTTCTTTGGACAAGTTTGGGTGCACTTTGGCATACCAAGGATCATCATTTCAGACAGGGATACAAGATTTCTTAGTGCATTCTGGACTACATTATCTGAGAAGATGGACACGAGGTTGAAGAGAACTACAACATTCCATCCACAAACATATGGGAAAACATAGTCAACGGAAATTTGGTGCAACTTCTAACATGATACAACCAGAAGAATCCGAAGGCCTGGGATGGAATTTGGTATATATACAACATTCTTAAACAAAGTAGTCCACACTTATATAGACAATTCCCCCTTTGAGACTTGTTTTGGATATTTTCCACCTTCACCTTTCGATATTGCATATGGGCAACAAGGAGGAGTGAGGGAAGATATTATAGGAGATGCTTTGAGGGTTGAAAAATTTACAGAGAAGATCAAACATATCCATCTATAGGTACAAGAAATACTACAGAAGTCACAAGAGAAGTATAAGGCCAGGCATGATCTACACAGAATAAAGAAATAATTCAAGGTGGGAGACAACGTATGGCTACAGTTGAATAAGGATAGGTTGCAGGGGCTTGGTAAGAAAATAAAGGCTCTCATATATGGTCCCTTTGAGATACTGGAAAAGGTGGGTGATAATGCCTATCGACTTTGTTCATCATCATATATGCACATTTACTCAGTTGTGAATGTAGAAAATTTGAAACTCTATGAGCCTTCCATGTTAGGTCAGGAAGAGGAACGTGTTTTACCAACTGTGGAGGATATGACACCAAACGGGAAGGCAAAGTTAACATAAGATATAATTTTTCATAATAGGTCCATAACTACAAGACATGGGCAACATGACCTTTGGCAGATTGGGTTGAAGGAACAACTTCCAGGCAAAGCTAAATGGTACACCATAGAGAAGGTGGAGGAAAAATTTCCTCACCTCATTCAGTAGAAGCTTTTGGGAACCAAAATCCTCCCAAAATGGGGAGATGTGATCTACATTGGATCAATATATTGTTTTTCATCCATCTCAATGAATTTGGAGTGGAAAAAGTGGAGGAATAGCCTCATGGGACTGCTTTTACCGGTGGGACCTAATTTGGTGAAATAAGATCTGAAACCTTCTGGGAGTGTTTTGAGGCATCAAATGAATTTTTTTAGGGGTAAAACTTTTCTGCTTTGGCGCAACACCCTTTCATTCTATTCTACACACAAATATCTTTCCAACACCACAAGAAGTGCATCAATCAGAGTCCATATGCAAAATTTATTCCACCCATAAGTTGACCTTCCTTGTTTTCACACCTATAGTTCGAGAGGATGTCGCGTCAACCCCCATTATTTATGGAAAAATGGATAGCCACATGTTTTTGATGTAAAAGACTCTATAAGATTCTATATTGTAACTCTAGTTAAGAGTTGATGTAGTCAAAATTAATCATTATAGGCTATTGGGTTGTGTTATAACCAGGCCACTAGGAGGAAGAGGCATTCCATTCTTTAGAGAGAATTTTGTTCCATAGTTGAGGAAAGATAGCTAGGAGAGATAGGAGGTATAGAACACATAGAGGATTTGTGCACTCTAGTACCCCACGGGCCACATACATTACTTCTTTGTACCTGCAGCCATATTTCTAGACAGAGAAAGAGAGTGAAGTGACCTCACCTTCCAGCTAGGTTTTCTTCAAAAATGGTTTCCTAGAGAGCATATCTTGTGTCTTATGTGTGTGTGTGAGCTTATTTTGTCGTTCTCTGCTTTTCTAGATAATTTCCATTCGAATGCATGCATTAATTACAGTTAAATATACATATCTTAAAGTTCAATAAAACTATAATAGTGTAAAATTTCTGTATTTTAATATATTATTACCATATATGTTGTGACGAACTGTCTAGTGGAATATCCACGATAGTTTACAGATCACACAGAAAAAATAACCCAAATATAATTGTAAGGAACATGTGTGAGATACTCCACAAGAGTAGTAATAAAACAACCTAATGTTAGAATGCTTTTGTTGATTTTCCCTACCTCCCTTACACGGCCCTATAGATTTCATTAAAAAAACCATGTTCAAGTTGTCTTGAGTCCCTCATTTGATGTATGCATTGTGAACTAAATATCTCATACATAATCCAGTCTAGTCATGAATATTCAATTCTAGCTTTTCAGGGATAGAGTGTCAAAAGTACTCTACTCCTGGCACATAGAGATTCAAAAGGTTAATATAAAATAACAAGAATTATTCCAAGAACAGCTCTTGAATTTGCCACTTTAAATAATAATAGAATGGTGCAAATGTACAAAGTTCAAAACGAAGGTATTGATTTCAATGGTGGCTAGTGTGGAACAAGGTATGGATCAAGGAATTTCAAGAAAACATGTATGTAATTGCTAACACTAGAGGTGGTGGCAACAATATGGAAATAACAAAGAATTGGTAGCATAGACATAGTGGTTGAATTTGAATAAAGCACTACCAAACAAGAAGAACAAACAAACTGTATGAAATTTTCTCAAACTAATTGTGTCTGGTTGTGTTAGAATATAGGTTGATGTACAAATAACCTTGTTGTTGTACAAATAGATTTTACAACCAAACATGGATTTAATCCATGAAATTGGCTAGCTACTTGGAGTATTTTAACCATGAACTTAGTCAAGATTGGTTCTCATACCAAATGTTATAAACAATCTCTGTTTAATACTTGATGACAAAACATTCCTACAAATATAAAATGTATTGATTGGTAAAATAATAAGAATGATGTATACAATAAGCCTCTTGAAAACTTATAGGCATTGACTAGTCACCAGGTGAACATGCATGCACACTTTGACCTTCCATTAAACTAATTATATTATTATTATGTTTATAATAATATTGACCAATACAAATGGACATAATTTGAAACATACACACAAACACACTAAGAATTTGAAACATAATTATGAAACTCAAATCATCAACTACATGGAATTATGAGAACAATAATTTTCTTTAAAATGAAAGCAATGATAACATTCCACCCTTCAAGCTCTCCAATGTCCTATGGAAAGACAAATAACAATGCACATAAATAAAGGTATACAACAGAGTATGAATGGGTTTGGATTCACACACCATTAATATCTTCAATACTTTAGTGGAAATTTTTGGTTTGTAGATACATTTTTTTCTTTTGTTTTGATAAAAGGCTAACCAGGGAATATTTTAAGGCTTATTAGTATTTAAAAAGACAAACGAACTGTCTTAAATTATATATAATGTTATAATCAACCAGGTGTTCAATTTGTTAAACTATATATATATATATATATATATATATATATATATAATATATATATATATATATTATATATATATATATATATATATATATATCTATATATATATATATATTCATTTTTTTCTTCTTCTTATCTATTGGTGTATTGATGCTCTCAAACTCCAAAGCCTTGTGGCTCTATTGATGTTTTCAAACTACAACAATCTCAAGTTACCATGGTACTACACTATTATCTAGGAGAGGTTTAAGAAAAAATTGTGGAGGAAAAGAATTTGATTTACTATTGTAAAGTAGAGTATAAATAATATAATTGTGTAGTAGGAGCAACTGTGTGAATGTTTGGGGATTATGTATTGGTGTAATGAATAGGTGTGCTTTTGAACCAAGTGTAATATGTTGTATTGAGAGGCCCTACAACTGAGAATAAGGAAGATGTTGCCATGTTACTGTTAGTATGCGAGAAACATCATCAATGTATTCCAAAGGAGCATGCACATGTATCTATCATCATGATGCATGCCTCAAAGAATAAAGTGAAATCAACCGATAGTGTATACAAGATTCAATATAACATAAGAAGTTAAGACATATTTTAATGCATAATCCATGTAGATATATCGCATTAGATATATTATTCAAACTTCACACTAGATTATGACCTGATAGAATTAGCTAGATTAGATTATGGGAGGGTTATCAAATGCCCCTATTAGGTACTTCCAAATAATAGTGAAATTCCAGAGATACAAGTAAACATAAGAAAACAAAATTTGAATTTCATTTCCAGTTAGAGAGGGATTATTTTTGGCCAAGGCCAGTTAATCCACTCTGGAGCATAGTTTAGATTTCAGTTTTGGATGCTAGTACAAAGTGAGTATGATACATTCCCAAAAAATAGGAGATCTTCTCATAAATGGAAACCAAATCTTCACAATAAGGAGATTGTAATATAGATTCAGGGTTCACAATCTATATCAAAATTTATTGGTGTATTCACTAACTTCAATTACCCATGATAGTAAGGGATGACTGTCAAATTATATGACTTGCATGGTAATTTTGACAACATTGAATAATGAAATGCCTAGTGGAAAATATTTGTCTTTTGAATAACAATAATAAATTGGTGATTGAAAAGGTTCATGAGACATGGTAAAATAACACAACATAAAATAATTATAACCTCAAAAACATTCAACTATTATATCGTGAACCATGCAAATATTACATTTGTTCATATACATGGAATATATTACATTTGTCCATAAACTTGTCACCCATACAAGAGACCCAATTATTGTAGGTTTCAGAAAAATAACATATAAATGGGTTCTTCTTTAGTTAAATAACCATGCCTTGATAGCCCTAAGGAAAATGATAACAATAACAAATTCACATATTAGGGACTTATGTTGATGCTGATCAATGAATTCTCTTATAATAGATCGTGTTCCGATGGCATCTCTGACACCTGCATCTACACTTGACATTCCTTCCTTTAGTATATCAATGGACATTCTATGAATGTCTGCAAGGTATTGTATGCTAAAATATTGAAACTGGGAGCTCCACATTATTTCTTCCTTATAAAGAGGTTTTAAATTCTCTTTTCGAACTTCATAGATGCATTTGATCTGATTGCATATGAGCTGTGAGTTCGTGAAAACTGTAATATCATTGACAACATTATTTTTAGCCTCTTTTAAGCCCTCAACAAGGGCAATATAGTAGGCTTCGTTATTCGTTGTCCTCCCGTGCACTTCTATATTTCTATGAAGCACATGATTTCTTGCCGCATTATGAAGTAGATATTTCACGGTGGCTTGACCTAGATTTGGACGACAAGACATTTCGATTCACATTGTCCACTTTTCCACCATTCTCTATGCTTAAAAGACCTAGAAAATTAAACAATAATAAATTCATATTAGACGAGTAGGCATTTATCTAGCTTATACATTCAAACATTAAAAAAAATATGTCTCATACATCTCCTTGAAACATAAAATAACATTCAATCAATTATGTTTTCCTACATTTCCTTATTTTCTTTAGTGTGTTACATGAAGAATTTTGAAAATTTGCATATTACTTAACTTCTTAATTGATATAGTCCCCATTTCACACTAACTAGTGACTTTGTCATGCTTTCACTGTATCTTAATATATATTATTGTGTGCAGAAAAATATTGTCATCAAGATGTATAAGATGTCGAAATTCAAATGATTAGAAGTAAATATGTGCCAATGGAGGGATAATAGCTAGGTGAAATTCATTGGCAACTTTTGTTGAATTTTGAAAGGCTATTGGAAAAAAAATGAGATAATAAAGGTAAGAACAACAATCAATGGCTAATGCAAGGCAATTTTTATTACTTTTACACCTAGCAGGTGAATTTATTTCAAACAACATGAAAAATTTAATGCACATTACAACAATTTGGTTTTCTTTTCATAATAACAATTAAAAGGTCAAAAAAGGCTACAATCTAAAAATTAGTTGACCAAACTGGAAGTTTTTGTGAGATGTAACAATTTGCATGCAGAAAAGTTAGGCTTTCGTACACTTTTCCTCCTTTTCTAGTAGTAAGGTCAACTTGTTTGAAGGAAGAGGTTCTATATATTCACACTTGAAAGGAAAATAATTTGGTTGGATAATTTTCTCTCTATAACAATTGTAGTAGCAGGAGTCTTCACTCTTTTTGTTGAGAAATATAGGGCATAGAGATTAAGTGATTTCTCTTTGATTAGTAATTGTTTGTGAATACCTTTTACTTTCTTAGATTAAGATCTTCCTTTTCTTAGATTATTAGTGTTATTTTTCATCAAACAACTACCAATGCATAAACCATAAAGAGACACAAAATATGTAGGAATTTACAGGGTAAGTTCCTCAGACAAAACACCAGAAGGACACCGCTCACAAACAGATCACAGATCAATACACCAGTATTTTGACGTGGTTAAAACC
>APFE031392772.1:0-16506 GCA_000404065.3 Pinus taeda | reverse complement strand
TTAATATCTTAAATTAATAATTATTTTATTCTAATTTTATAACCTATGATAAAATTGTATTTTTGTATCATCTAACATGGATTCGATGCAAAAGAAAACTAAAATGCAACCAAACCTACTTCTAATCTAACCAACTAGAAGGTAAGGGTTAAGTATAATGAAATTTCCAATGTATCCACTAAAGCTTCTCATGACTTGAAAACACAAAAATACGAGTGATTAAAAACCATATAAAGCAATGTACAAAAGAAAAAATAATAACTTGAATACTTTGCACAAGAAAATGAAGGTTCTGGCTAAAGGAAGAAAGGTGTTCCATAACAACTAGCCTTAACCAACCCACAACCTTACCTTTCAGATTAGAACAATAGTCATACAAACCTCAAAAACTTCTTATGAATGTACCTTCACTTGTGTTTTCATCCTTAGAAAACAACATGAAATATTGATACTTATTATTAGCGACAAAGCTTGTTGTGTAGGATATTTCCAACCAATCATAGATTCGATCACGAAATCAAAAACCATCCTTTTGAAAACCCTAAAACTCTAAGGAGAATCAAATTTCAATTAGCAGATATGAATAATGGGAGAAACTTGCAAGGAAATGATATCTTGATCTCGTTCAGAAGCCTTGTCAAGATAGTGAGGACCTAACATAACCATCAACAAAGGTTGAAGTGCCTCGACTAGTTGACAAGTATCTGAATAGTGAAATGATAAATCACAAAGATCAATGGGTTCAACAAGATCAATCAATATAAAACAATTATATTTTGATATACTAGTGGGAAAATGATTATTGGAATGACATTTGTTAGACCCAGTGCTATGATCAGGTTGGTGGCTTGACATACAAGATTATTGATTCTTGATTAGTTCCCTTTGTGTTCAATTCCATACTATACCAGTAATATGATAGCTTGGGGAATTAAAATCAATTGTTGGCTTTGTAAATATGGGAAACTGATTAAAACAATATGATGGAAAAAGGTGAGAAGGATATTTAAAATCAAATCTAGTATCATATCAACATGGAGGTTTTGATCCATTAATTGATTCAAGAAATGAATGCTACTAAAAACAATTGATTGGGTTAGAACAAAATTGATCAGCTTCACAATATTCACAATAAAGATGAGGAGTTGATTATTCACAAAAGAACTCAACATATATGAACTCTTCGGCCAATGATGATCATTATATGATAAACAAAATGATAGGCTTCATAGTTACGTACATCCATGAAAGGTGTAAATCCACTCGTGATTTCAATGCAAGAGGTTTACATGAAGATGCATTAATTAAAATAAGATCTTTTATTCGATCAAAAACCAAATATTGAGAATCGAAAAAATTATCTCAAAAAAAACCAAAATCCATCAAGAATGATTTTTCATCTAGTGAAATAATATGAAGAAAAGAGTTTTGCGAGTAAATTCATATATGACATAGTTCAGGGATCTTATCAGGACTGCAAGAACTTGACATAACCATCAACGAAAGTTGAAGTGCCTCAATTCCTTGACAAGTTCTAGAACTTTGAAAAGTTGGATAACTACATTTTGAGAATTGAGTCAAATGAAAAATTACATGTGGACAACTACTATCAGTTAAATTAACAAGATCACTATTATGCAGATGGTATCCATATACATCAATGGTTTGATCAGATATTATGACTTTAACAAATAAACTACTCAAGTCATAAGATTCTTCTGATTGCACATCTAAGGATGCATAGATTGGAGGAAATTCATGAGAAATCTAAGTTATAATTTTATCTTGATGCAAGGCCGAAATTTTCGAAGCAGGGTATGGATGTTCAATGATTTTTTTATTCTGTTTTTCATCATGTGTAGCCTTACCACCTTGTGTCAATTCAAAATCTTTCTCATTGGCTTGTATATTCGAAGAGCATCGCATGTCTTGATCATAGGTTAATTCAGTACAAGTAGTAGAACACAAGGAATGAAAGGTTAAAGAAGAGGTGTCTATAAGAAAATATTATTGAGAAATCGAAAGATTGGTTGATGTGCCTAGGAAATCATCACCATGTATATCAATGGAATCATGATCATCACAATGATAGTTTCCCGAGGCTTTCTCCTCATTAAGAATTTGGATTTCATTTGATTGACTACCGAGATGAATAGGTTCTAAATCAACTGAGAATGAACGAAAAATGTTTTACATGGAGGATTTTGAAATAGGGAAGAGAGATCAAAAGTTTCTTCAACTTTCTACTCCTCTACCTGTGAAATATGATTGTTTTGTACATTATCACAATTTGAACGGGTAGATTGAAAATAAAAAAATATTTGAGGGACTAGCTGGTGGAGCATATTTATCAAGAGCATCAAGGTAAAAAGGGTGATGAGATGTATAATATAAAGGATGACAGTTGTGCCTTGAAGAAATAATTTTTTTAATGATGTTAGATCCTAGATTTTGGTTATGTACATTAATGTTATCTAGGGGAATCAAGGGATGGACCTTCATAATAGGTTTCATGGGATTACGATAACATTCAATTTTTTACTGGATGATACCTTGATCATAGTAAGGCAATATACGCAGGATAAATGGATCAACGATTCGATTTTCATATTTCCCAATGCCAACATCGAAAGGAGGAGGAGAGGGAATAAAAGGAGTGGTAGGTTCCTCCTCTAAGATTAAATATGTGTCATGATTGATATAATTTGGGAGGGAAAAATAAACTAGGCATTTTGATTCGAATTGTTTCAAAGTGAGTTGAATGAAATACTTAAACTTTTTTAGCAATGAAATCCCAATCCACATCTTCCTCTAAAAACTCATAACAAAGATGAATAAACTGATCAAGAAAAGCCTCTAGTGTTTCATCAAATTTCATTCTAAATTGATTGATCCGTTTATATATATCTTGATAATCATACCTATCAAAGTCTTCATGAAGCTCCTTAACAAGTTGTTCAAATGAATGGATAGAAGCAAATGGTAATGTTATATGAAACCATTATCTGACACGACCTTCAAGGGTGAGAATGAAAACCTTGCTCTAGACATATTTACAATGAATTCCATTAGAGAGACAAAAATGAATGAAACAAAACAAGTGTCCAAGGAGAATCAGTTCACCCTCTCCATCAAACTTAAATTGAGACAAGTTATTAATTATTTTCGCGGGATTTTAAGATTTAATCTTTTAGAAAAACACCCTAGAATTATGATTTGGGAATGAACCATTCAATATAAGAGGTTCAAAACAAAATCAATGGGATCATCTTGTTTTTTGTACCTCCTTCTAGTGCTAGTTGTTGACGGTGTTGGAAATACGTCAACCAAGGGGATCTCCCTGGTATGAAGTTCCAATTAGACATCACACCAATTGGAGTAGGAGCCCCAATTGGAAATACAGTCAGTTTCCATTACTCTTAGGAATATTTCTTGGATGCAATTGTTAACATAAGAGATTATACAGGAAATATTTGAGACAAGAAAGTAATTTTACATTGTGAGGCATATAATTGCAATGTATATAAGGTGATTTCACGACTCGAAAAGATAGAGCAACCCTTTAGAAGAAAAGTAATAATACTATTCTAAAAGAGAGACACAAGATCATAAGAGGATCATTAGTTAACCCGAAAAGTAGTTCAGAAGATAAAAATGATCAAAAAATCAAGTAACAGCATACATTCAACAAGTTATTTACCAAATCCAATGAAATAGTTCATTTTCATTAGTATGTGTTAACATAAACATACACCATAAAAAATGAAAGAATAGTCTCACAATTATTCATGACATATGCATGAAAGTGAATCGACTCAAAGAGCTTCATATATTAAGTGAAAGTGCCAAGATATACAATTACATTTCTACCACACTAGCCCCAATAGTGGAACATTAGTCACTACTTGCTCCTCCAAAAAAGATATTCTCCCTTATGTCAAGCTAGAGGATCCAAGGCTAGATCTCAAAAGTTCAAGCCTCTCAAAATACCTTTGCTTGAGTTATGAGGGTGTATTTGTAACAAGAGGAGTGACCTTTCATATCTCCATGACCCTTGAGCTTCCCTCATGACTCTTGGACTTCCTAGTGACCTTTGAACTTCTACAGGACTCTTGGACTTTAGTAGTAACTCTTTTGTCCACATGTGACTCTTAAAATTCCACATATTTACTTTTTCTCATTTCTTACAAATATATTATTACATTCCACATCACATGGCTAAGTATGTTGACACATATGACATTGTGATGAGACTTGTACAAGCCATGGCTTGGAAATAATGACATGGAACTTCATGATGATGGGGTAGTGTCAGGTTTCTCTCCTTACTGCTTTGACTTTGACTTCTTATGATAAATATTTGCTTATTCTTCATTTCCACCCTCTAAAAGGATGTAGATGAATGTTGAAAACTTCCAAGTCAACTTCTTTGTCATGATCCAAGGTTCCTTTCATGTTCTTCATGATGGTTCTTCCTCTTCTCCTACTTCACAAGTTCTCTCCTATAGTCCCTTCTTGATGGTCTCTCTTTAATGGCATACACACCTAATAGATCGAAATTGTACAAAATATCATCATTGAATTGCTTACATAATAAAACATAAATAATGACATGATAAAATCCTTCATTTTCCAATGATGGGGTAACAAAAATTTTGTCCAAAAGGTTGACTATATATGTGCACAACACGTATGCATAAGAAAAGAGTGTTCTTTCTCTGACTGTATGGATGGCTGCAATTTTGTCAAAATACGTTGGTGGATGATCTACTGACTGTGATGAAGGTGTCCATGCCCTGTAAACATAAAAAAACCTGCCAAAAATGTCTCTCTCAAGTAACCATAATATCCCTGCTCACCCTATGCGCAATATCTATCGGTAGAAACTATCAGCTTGTCTTTTCACTTGATTTATTTTCTTCAGCTGCCTCAACCAACAAATGTAACTTTCCTCTATGTTTATCTTGAAGTCTCTATTGTGCCTATTGAAGCTCTTCCTTCATTTTTTTGAATTGTTTCTTCAATGCCCAATGCTGCCTGTAGATGTTCTTTAGTTACTTGTGTAGAGGAAGGGATCTGCTCAACATGTATTTGGCATCATCCATGGCTGGTTGATAGATGTCCATAAGATCTCTCCATTTCTGCCTGGCCTCTTCATCTTGCTGCTTGAGCTCAACAATTTCATTTTTGTGCCTCTTCTAATTTCTTCTTCATTCTCATGAAGGTGAACTTACCTTCATCCTCCTTCTCCTCTTGCACTATTTTCTCTTCTTGCATTTGTAGATATTTAAATGAGGATCTTATAACCTAACTGTTTGTATTTATGCCCTCTTAACCTCTTCCTTGATTACCTTTAATTTTCCCTTGGATTTGATAGCAGCTGGTGTGGCTTTAACCATAAGTAAGTTGCCTATTTTATTGTTGTAGTTGGGCTATAACTAAGTGAGCTTCTTTTAACTCTTTCTCTAACTCCTTAACTTGCTTGTTTTTCTCATCCATAGAACTTGCTAGTTCTTGAATTTCCTTAGGCACAAAAAGTTCTTCAACTAGCTTCTCCAATGGTAACCATTTGGCAATTGTCTTTGTGAGTGACTTTCTTGGCACTGGAATCTCTACTACCTCTGGTGAGAACTGTAGTTTTTTGCCCTTTTTATTTAGTGATTTCTCAACTATTTATGGATATATTTTCTTGATAGAACTCTTTAGGGGTGAATAAGTAGTCTTAGTGGTGGAAAAAGGAGTATCTCTATAGCTTGATGGAATTCCAACATATTTCATTATAAAATTAGATGAGGTTAGAAAGTCCCACTATACCTGTCTCCTTTTATGCAACTCTTATAATACCAACAATTTTATTAGTGAAAAATTAAATAATCATCAATCAACCATACCCTTATTTACTCTTACTCTCTCATTCATCTTGCTAAACTCCTGAAGAGGAAAAATGCTAGATTTACAGTCTTTTTACGTGAGAAATGCACGAGGAGCCTAAAGTGATATTTATAGACCTTGGTGAATATGTCTTCACACATGAAGTACCTCTAAATTACCTTGAGAATCTTGCTGTAATTTTCCAATAAATAGTCACTAGGCACTACAACACCAAACTCCTGTTTTTTATACTCTGGTTTCATGAAGTCCTTATAATGCTCCAACTCCAAAGGCATTCCTTTAAACCATTTCTCCGTTACAAAGGTATTTCTGTGGCTAATGCTATGGTGGCTTCTGACACAATGAATTTCAATTCACCAACTTTTACTTCATCTCCATCAAAATTTAGGAAAAGTCTTTGGTCACCTCCACATTATACCACTGTGTCTTTTCACACAATCTGACAATACCTATTTGCTCAAAGGCTACCTTTATGGCAAGGCTTGAGTTGATAAGTGAGGGATATTGTGGTTCAAACCTCACAATCTCTCCTCCCTTTGTCTTCCACTTCTTCTGTAGAGTTTCCATTGCTAAAAACAAGACTCTAAAGATACAAAACTTGGGCTAGGGTTTGATGGTTTATCAAGGTTGGGACTTCAAGACAGAGTTGAAAATTATTTTCAAACCCTAAATTACTAAAAAAATAAAGAGAGACCACAATTTCTGACTGGTAATGGAAAGAGATGAAGATGCTCTGTTTGGCCATGCATAGCACCCTAAACACAATGAAAGAGAGAAAAGACACTTCTATTGGCCAAAGGACAGGCTCAAGATGCTTCCAAACTTTCTAAGGCCTTTGATAATTTCAACTTAGTTCATGTAAGGATGACACACCAAAAATTTCATGATTTCAAGGCAGGTGGATAGGTGGAAAAAATAATTGCTTCTATGTGCAACATGTGCTATGCGCAACAATAAGGAAATGGAAGGAGAAAGACCATGAAACATCGATGAACTATGCTCCAAAGGAAACCAAAAATTGTTATAATTTTAAACAATCATACTCATACATTAAAGACAGGGTTCAAAAATTGTTTGGTCGATCGAATACGATGAAAATTGGGTGTCTATGTGCATGCACAATACCAGTGTGTGTAGCACTGTGTAAGTAAGAAATTCGGGGTTTCAAACTTGGTTTTTAGTTGTCAATTAGTAAATTATTTTTAGTTGTCATTTTTACCATGGTTGAAACATATCAACGTGCATGGATAGATTTGTTCACAAGGCTTGTAAAGCAAGTTATATGCTCTTTGAGAAATTTAACAAAGAATTTTTTTCATTATTCAATAGTTTAATTTGTTTGAATCTTGATTGTTGTTGGCACATCAAAGATATCTATATATTATTAATATATGAGAAATATTTTACATAGCTAAAGTTTTGATATCTATTAACATTCATTATCTACTTTTAAAGTATATATACTTCTAAATTATTTTATGATAAAGATAAAGGTAGAATCTTATCTAGATGCCTAAAATACAATCATGATAGTGTTCCAAGATTACCATAATTTTGATGAGGCTTTGGAGATTAGGAACATCACTATTGTAACTTATATTTTGAGTTTTGAATTTTGATCTTAACAATCTCCTTTTTGGCAACTTCTAGTGAAAAAAACACTTCCTTTTTCAATTTTCGATCTGCATTGGTTGTCTCTAATTCTAATGATATCACTTGAATTTGATTTTTCAATTTCGAGAGATTAGCCTCCAAATTATTCTATCAAGATAAGTGTTCTACACTCCTCTTCTTTCATAGAAGTTTTGATATCAAATCTTTCCTCGACTTCCTGTAATTGTTTTCTTGCTTGAGAAATCATAGCTTGGTATTCCTCATCCTCCTTTTGTAAGTTCTTTTCTAATTTCTTTAGGTTAATTCATGTTAATATAAACTATAACAACCATAATAATGACATGGTAAAACTTGAATCTCAAAAGAGTCAAGAATATTTATAAATGAAGATCTCATTGCAAAGAAAAAGCTAAAATAGAGAAGGAATTTCAATGTAATAGCCAAATACGGCTTACCAATAAAGTATAAAAATCACTTGAAATATAAATATATCCATTAGGATAAAATGATAATACTAATCTATTATATATTATATATATATATAATTATATATATATATTATATAATATATTATATATATATATATATATATATATAATATATAGATATATGCGTGTGTATGAATTATATGCTACTACAAGAGAGACAAAAGCAGGAGGGGTTATTTATTGCCCCAATGAAAAAATAGAGATTAAATATGCATGAGGTCTGAGTTTTCCACCAATAACTAGGTGGAAGCACTAGCTTTGTGGTTAGGTCTAAATCCAACCATAAATAGAGGTATACATTAGATAATTTTCATTGGAGACTCGATGCTAAACATTCAAAAGATCTATAAAAATATGGAGCCAAGTGAACAATATTGGCTTCCCCTGGATCTAAGAGTAAGAGAGAAAATACAAAAGTTTGATACTATTAGTTTCTATCATACAAGAAGGGAATACAATACTATTGTAGGTGAGCAAAAAAACATTGGAGCTAGTTATGAACAAGGTGATTTGGTACTCGACCAAGGAGATAAAACTTAATTTTGTTTACCATGATAAATAAAATAGAAAGAAAGACAAGATGAGATTCATTAAACATTGAAGAACTAGAGGGATTGGGAAGGTCCTGAGTTCTGAGCGGGCATTTAAGATTGGTACATTAGTGAAATTAGAGGAAGAAGAGAAGTGATGACTCTCGAAGAGTGGAAACAAAGGAAAATAGATCGTCCAGGCAGAGAATGACAACGACACTTGTCATCTCAAGGGATATATGTAAATATTCCCCTCATGGCTCATCATTGAAATATAACATTTCTCATACCAGTTCCTTAATTTCGAGGAGAAGAAATAAATGTGGTAAGGTTGCAAGTTGGATAATGGGAAGTCTGTAGTACAACCACGGTATTGTTGGGTGCTATAAGGTGTCTCTAAAAACTCCTAATTGCCTCACATTAATCATCAACTTGGGTACGTCTTTCTGTTCCAAGAGTGTACACAATATGTGCAAATGATATATCTATTGAGAGTAATGATTTGAGATAATTTATTAAATTCAATACAAGAGTAAACATATTAAATCATAAATCTAAAGCTTATAACTTCAGGGAAAATAATCTATCTAAGCATCAAAACTCAACCTTAATCAGAACCAAGACTCAATCTTAATCAAGATATTCTAATTACAATCACATCAACTGAGTGCACTATAGCAGTAATAGAGCTCTTCTAGGTGATTCTAAACTACTGCGGAGGAATAAAGCATCCAATCCAATCAATAACACTTCTATCTTTTAATGAACTGGAAATAACTCTCTCCTAATGATTAATTCAATCCACAACATAAGTAAATGAAATCGATTGACAAAATTAAGAAGTAATGAAATACACACACAAATTCGACACAAATTAAAGTAAACCGTCAGTAAAAATGTAAAGCAGAGTAAATAAACTCGTGATAGAGGAAAAGTAAAAACACAGGGAACATCAGTGGAATCCACCAATGACCGGGCCCAAGCTGCTAGCAATTACTGCTTAACTACTTCAGAATATCACAAGTGAACAACAACTCAATTCATGTATTAATCATTGAATTCAAATGTCATTACAACGCGCTATCTTCTTCAATATTACACTTCGTATATTAAAATTACTCCTCTAAAAAGGGTGATAAGTTCCCTTTTATAATCAAGAAGTAAAAGAGATAAATGTGATTCCTCGAGATCAGGCGATCCTGAGGAATTCACAACTAAATGCTATTATCAGACAACATTCCAATTTGCGCTGATCCTCTTGATTTATTCCTTGATTCGTCCGCATAAAATGCACTCCTTTTCCTCTGTTTAGCATTTGTTGTTCAATCTTTTGAACAACAACTATTCCCTTTGCCAATTTCTACATAAAAACAACGAAAGTTAGCTTTTCTTAGTTGAACCGTATCAAAAGCAATTTTATTCATTTCTCATCAAAGTTTTAACAACATCTTACTATATCAGGGCACAAATACATAAAAAGAAGGAAAAACACAGTGTAATCAAGAGTAAACTTATACCCATTGTACGACCGAACGTACTTCCCTACTTACCTTGTTTCATGTCCTCATGAAAAACAAGTAGTTCCTATGTAGTGGAGTTAGAGAGTAAGCTGGAAAACTTGTTTCTTTATTAGACCTAAAACCATGTTGTTGTATCAAACTGGCAAAGGTTGTTTCTTCCTGTCCTTCAGGAAAATCATAGTTGGAACGATATCCTTCAAGAGGGTACCAAATAATAGGGCTCCTGTATCGACATCCCAACCAATATGGTCCTTCTCTTAGGATAATATTGTTGTATGTGACCAAATGGCCTGCAACAGCTTTGAAGTTCTTGTAGTTAAATGGTTCTCTTTTCTTGACACTATTAGTTGAGATTGTCCATATCATCTTGGATGCAATCAAGGACCTTTCTTGAATGGAGAGGAAATATGCCCTTCCTGTTTGCACGATTTCCTTATGTATAGGTCCGAACATCTTAATTACACCCTCCTATGTCATCAGCCTTTTGTGTTTAATAAACAGTTGCAAAGGGTGAGTAGGCTCGCTTCTTACCCATAAATCCATTTCATGTTCTTTTCTCTGGAAAGAGTTATAGGCTTTGAACCACTTAAGTTGATTAAATGCAAAGGAAATAAAAGCTTTAAACTGAACATCCCCAACAAAAGGGCTAGGATTCTTATCTACCTCTTCTTCTAATACAAAATTATGTAAATAAAATTCACAAAGGAGTCGCTAAACTTTTACCCCATGTTCTTTACAGCAACTTATAAATTCTTCAGTTGTTTTTAATTCTATTGGTTTTCTGGCCTTTACGGCTTTAATCTTCAATAATAAGTATCTTTTCAATAGAAACAGGGCATAGTTCGTAGTGGAAGACCTGCAAGATAAGATATCCAAATATAGCGAGCAAATGGTGTCAGCCTAATCCATGACCTTGTCCAGCTTAGTCTTTACCTTCTTCAGTCTTTCTTCCACCTGTCTAAACCTAGCAAAAGTTTCATCCTTTCTTATAGTCAACTGTCTGAATTGCTTTTGCAACTCCTGATAATTCTGCAGAGGAACTGTCTCGTTGCTATATTACTTTAAAGTAAGATGGGCTTGTGCCAGTTCCTCCTATAACTTCCAAAGAATAGGATCACTGCTTGAAGGGGTGTCCTTGAAATTTTCTTTAGTTTGGGTGCTTGTGCTGTGAGAGGGTATGCTCTCGGTCTGAGTTCTTTCATTATGGGAGGACCAACCCTCCGTTTGAGTTCTTTTATGTGGCAGGACCAACCCTCCGTCTCAATAGCTATGTCCATTAAGTCTGCATGCAAATTATTTTGGGTGGCTACTGTTTGAGTAAAAATAGGTTCGGTTTGGGTTTCAGTCGCCCTACCCTCACATATTTATGTTTGTATGGCTACAATGACTACTTCAAGAGTAGTGCTCTGGGCTTCTCTGTTTGCAGTTTTGTTCAATTTCTGATGTAGCCTTCTAACTGTCTTCTGGAACTTTTGGTATTTCTTCCTCAAATTCTTTAGTTTTTGTTTCAGTTACCCGCTTTTTCTGAGGTGCCTTCTTTGTAAGAACGGGTTTGTCAATACCCTCTGTATCTAAGGGTTCTTGGTGCTCGTCATGGGTGTGCTCCAATATAATTGTATTGCCAGACTGGTTATTAGATTCGTGAGTAATTTCTATGCTCGCTCCTTCTTCCTGGCCTGAAGCCCGGTAAAGTATGACATCCATCATGCGTGCACCAGAATCTCCCTGGCTCTGTTTGAAATTTCCAATACTAAAGGTTCTCGGTGCACTGATTTTCCACCCATAATGCTTGAATTCTTCCTACAATTTCAAAAGATTAACACACAAGGAAAAACGCAGCAGAGAACAACAATAGCAAGAAACATGCAACGAAGAACAACAATGGTGAGATAGAACAACAAGCAGATGTAATGGCTAAGTTTCATGATGTTAAGCGACATTTCCATGAGAATTAATATTATTAATTCAGGGACTATCATATTGCCACATGCCATTTAATCATGGGATACCATAGCAACATATGAAATTCAATAAAATAAATATAGCGCATGTAAGGGTGTAATGGGAGTCCTCCCCCTCCTTAAAATGAGAGGTCGCCTACGACCGAATAGACAAGGATGTGACGTTTTAATGGCAAGGCAAGAGGGTGAAGGGTACGACGGTAAATGAGACAGAGTACGCATATCAATGACGGGATGACAAGAGGTATGGTTATAATGAGAGTGGAGTGTATAAAGGTAGTTATGAATAAAAGATAAGACGCCTTGGGTTGATGATAGGTTATGCAAAAAAGGACAGCAATATGCCAAAAATATGCTCTGCTGATGGTATCTTAGCTGGGGATGATACGATTGATAAAAAAGAACTTTATCTCATGCATAAAGGTTCTAAAAAATTAAGGAAATAATTTCTTCAAAAAAGAAAGAACAAGAAGACGACATTATAATGATTATTGACATTAAAATATCACTTCAATACCATAAGCAGAGCCTCTACTGCCAGCGGGCGTCCATAGCCTCGACAGGGTTGCTTTTTAACCCTTATGAGCCAGGATCCTCAATTTATAAGTGGAAAATTCCATTGCTGTTCTACAGAAGAGATCAGTGTGCTGGCGTGGTAACTAGATGACCACACTGCCATTAACTGGGATGTAGCAAAAGTGATCAAGCCGGCTCATGATGAGACCTCTTGTTCCAAGGATATTCTATCTGTCCAATGGATCATAACCCTGGTGTGGTGGCCATAGTGGGAATGCCACTTTGCTACAACCTTATGAACATGATAGGCTGGCTCTTAGTGAGACCCCCTATCCTCCATTTGCAAACAAAATTTTGCTATTAGTACATATTTTTATGATAATAGAGGGAGGCTCAATACTCCTTAAGAGCAGGGATGTCAAAAAAAGTTGAACATGTCAATAGAAAAAAATATACCCATAGTCTTGTTTATTATAGACAGAGAAGTTTATAACTAGGAGAAGTAGAACTAACACGATATTCAAGATGATCCATCAGTATCAGGTACAACAGAAACAATGTAGTAGAGTAGTATATAAATAACCGTGTCCCTTTTATTGAAGAGAATCTATCATCAAGAGGCTGTCCTATTAAAAATCATAACGTCAATAGTATTAACTCCTTTCAATAGGATCCATACTTCTTGCCCTCATGAAAGTAGTGTACTTCATGCCATGAAAAACAAAATGGGGCTGAGATAAGCTAAGAGCAATCACACAAAAGGAAAAAAAGTGTTGTTCAATAAATTGAACAACAAAATAATTGCAAGAAAAAATGTTGCTCAAAAGTTTGAACAATAGCGCCAAATACACAAAAAGTGCTGTTCAAAAGTTTGAACAACAAAACATGGAAGAAAAGTGTTGTTCAAAAGTTTGAACAACAAAACACGGAAGAAAAGTGCTGTTCAAAAGTTTGAACAACAACTATACACGCAAAAAAGTGTTGTTCAAAAGTTTGAACAGTAGCTAAACACGCAAAAAAAGTGCTGTTCAAAAGTTTGAACATAAAAAGTATACAAAAAAGTGATGTTCAAAAGTTTGAACAATAACTATTCAAAAGTTTGAACAACAAAAATACGTAAAAAAAATGTTGTTCAAAAGTTTGCACAACAAAGACATGCAAAAAAGTGTTGTTCAAAAGTTTGAGCAATGATTGTTCAAAATTTTGAACAACAAAAATATGCAAAAAAAGTGTTGTTCAAAAGTTTGAACAACAAAGACACGAAAAAAGTGTTGTTCAAAAGTTTGAACAACAAAAATACGAAAAAAGTGTTGCTCAAGAGTTTGAACAACAACTGTTCAAAAGTTTGAACAACAAAAACACACAAAAAAGTGTTGTTCAAAAGTTTGAACAACAGCTGTTCAAAAGTTTGAACATCAATTGTTCAAAAGTTTGAACAACAAAAACACACAAAAAAGTGTTGTTCAAAAGTTTGAACAATAGCTGTTCAAAAGTTTGAACATTAAAAATACACAAAAAGTGTTGTTCAAAAGTTTGAACAACAAAACACGGAAGAAAAGTGTTGTTCAAAAGTTTGTACAACACAAAAAAGAGAAAAATAAAGAAAAGAAAATCAAATCAACAATCATGTTTACATATTTACAACGAAGAAATAACTTTTATCATCATGAAGCTGCCGAGGGATTGCCCTCTTCAGCTAAAACTTGCATGGTGGGGTTCTCACATATCTATCGGTAGAAAGATTCTCTGGTAAATGGTTTTTGGTAGAGGCATACCCGATGCCCATTTGCTTTAAAAGAAGAAACAGACCCATCAATGGTGGCCAAGGTAAGGGTGTCATTGCCATGTACTTTCTTTATTTCTTAAGGGCCTAGCCATTTAGTCTGCAGTTTGCCCGAGAAGTCTTGGAACCTGGAATCATATAGAAGTGCATAGTCGCCCTCATGAAATGTCTTTTTCTTAATAAGGGCATCGTGCCATTTCACTCTTTGCTATTGAATAAGTGTAGTATGCTGTAGAGCTAATAGTCGAATTTCATCTAATTCGTTCATTTGCTATAACTTGTTAACCTGGGCTTCAGTTAAGTCCAGTCCTACCTCCTGGGATATCCTTAGTGTTTGTATTTCAAATTCTATGGGGAAAATGGGTTCCTTACCAAATACCAACTGATATGGAGAGTATCTAATAGTGTTTCTCCAAGTTGTGTGATACGCCCACAAGGCCTCTGGCAGTCAAGCAGTCCAGTCTTGTCTATGCGATGAGACTGTCTTCGTTAGAATAGCTTCGATAACTTTGTTGGTGCTCTCTACCTACCCATTCGCCTGCGGGTGATATGGAGAGGTAGTTCTATGTGTAATGTGATGATTTTTCAGTGTAGCAACAATCTTGTGACCCACGAATTGTGGCCCCCCATCAGTAATCACTTCTCTGGGTAAACCATACTGCACAAAAATTTCGAAAATAAAGCTAATAACAGTTTGCTCTGTTGCTCTTCATAATGCTATTGCTTCCACCCACTTAGTTACATATTCTATTGTGAACAATATATATGATTTATGGTTGGATGATGGTTTGATCAACCCAACAAAATCTAATTCCCAATACTCAAAAGGTTTTATCACCAGCTGTGGATGCAGGGGCATTTCATCAAATTGCCTAGGGTGGCCCATCCTTTGGAAACTATTGCATGCCTGAACAAATTTCTTAGCATCCTTAAAAATAGTGGGCCAATCGTAGCCCATTCGTAGAATTTTATGTCCAGTTTTGCGGTTTGCAAATTGTCCACCACAAGGTCCTTCATGGCAATCTTTTAAGATATCATAAATATCATCCTCCATGATGCACCTGTGGATGTGCATGTCAGCCCCTGTGTGGAAAATATATCCTCCAATCCAGGAGAAACGAGTGTTGTGCTACACAATCAATTTCTGTTCTCTGGATGTCAGATGATTGGTCAATTTTCCCACTGCTACGTAATTCACCACATCTAGATACCATGGTGTTTTTATGGCCACAACAAAAAATGTTCATACGGGAACTGATCCTCCACTGCCAATGTATCGTCTTTTCTTGGTACTCGGGAGAGGAAGTCTGCCACCAGGGTCTCCTTCCCTACTCTATCCCTTATAGTTCTGTCAAATTCCTATTGTTATATACCTACGGGGGATAATATGGGGTACCAAGGGAGGTACCCAAGGTAATAATGTAATAATGGGATGGGCCATATTAATAAATAAGGTGGTTAACCCATATCATGTAAGGGACCACAAGTAGTTAATAATAATGTAAGGGCCCATGGTATTAGTTGATGGTATGAGGAACCATGGTAATGATCCATGGTATTGTATGTATGAGGCCTATATAGAGGCTAGAGACTCCAAGTCAAGAAAGAGTGTCAAGAATTATTGTATGAACAAGCATATGGCTTGTGGAGTGTTCTCCTTCCTTAAGGAGTGAATGTATGGTGTTGCCCTACCTTAAGGGTTTGATCAATAAAGAATCATTTCATATTATTTCTGGGTTTATTTGCATTATATTATGTTTTCATATCAGATCTATAATATTTCCGGGTGAGAGCTATAACAAGTGGTATCAGAGCTACAACAAGGGATAATATGGGGTACCAAGGGAGGTACCCAAGGTAATAATGTAATAATGGGATGGGCCATAGTAATAAATAAGGTGGTGAACCCATATAATGTAAGGGACCACAAGTAGTTAGTAATAATGTAATGGGCCCATGGTATTAGTTGATGGTATGAGGGAACCATGGTAATGATCCATGGTATTGTATGTATGAGGCCTATATAGAGGCTAGAGACTCGAAGTCAAGAAAGATTTTGAAGGATTATTGTATGAACAGGCATATGGCTTGTGGAGTGTTCTCCTTTCTTACGGAGTGAATGTATGGTGTTGCCCTACCTTAAGGGTTTGATCAATAAAGTGAATCATTTCTATCTATTTCAATCTTGTTATTCTTGGGTTT
>APFE031392770.1:0-17124 GCA_000404065.3 Pinus taeda | reverse complement strand
GGGGGAGGAGGTAGAGGGGGTGGTGGTGAAGGCGAAGGTAGAGGAGGTGAGAGGAAGTAGAGGTGGTGGTGGTGGAGGTGGAGGTATTGGAGGGGGGAGGAGTGGTTTGGGGAGGAGGAGGAGGAGGAGGAGGAGGAGGACAGGGTGCAGGAAGATGCAAAGGCAGAGGAGGGGGAGGGGAGAGGAGGAGGAGTGGATCGAGAAGCACCAAGTGTTGGTTTTACACTCCCATTATGTATTTACACTAGATTCAATTTTGGTGTCAGGCCCAATGACATTTGCATTAGAGTCATAATTTATTGATGTCTTTTCCAACATGCATACAATGTGGTGTACTACATTTGTGCATTTCCTTCACCACATCTTACCCTAGTTCCTTCTAAATTGGAATATAATTTGTGCCTCTTATCTACTTTAGTTATAATTATTAAGATGCCTATTTCCTCAAAGAAACTTTTATGTTCCAAAATATGCATGTTCAACTAATTACACATATTTCTATTAAATATATGAATAATAACCTAGTAAGATGTAGTTCCCTACAATAGTATATATTTGGAGCATTTTCTTACTAAGGGTGAATTAAAAGACTCATCCAAAACCATATCAAAAACAAATTCCATCATTACATCTAGATGGACCAATCATCACAATAATAAAATTACATAGTCTCGTACTTCATACCATGACCTGTCTTCCATGAAAAAAAATTAGAAATTGTCTTAGGATGGAGCCCACTTAACTAAACATAAATTTATTTATGTCCATTTATATACTTTTATTTGAAATATTTCTTGGTGTTGACCATGATCTATGGAAATTGTACTTGTGATTTTATCTATTCTGTTTTCTATTTATCTCGTAAGAGTTCAACATTTCTTCCCTTAAGATCTCTCATAAGGAGATCATTCCATAGATGCACATCATCAAACATTACGAACATGCCATTGTGAGTGGAGAAAATATCATGCCTCGAGATACACTGGATTGTATTGCTAATTTGACCAAAACATTTCTCTATTTGTTTTCATTAGGTGTTCAAATAATTAAGTTTATTCTTAATTTACTTCTATTAGCGTCCTTCCTCAATTCATTATTTAAATTTGCTAGACTTTCTTTTTCATAATTCAATGAATTAAAAAAAATCCTCAACAAAAGAAATTTTCCAATCGCCCAAACCAGGTACAATAATTTTAACCTAATCAAAAAAGGACTTCAGTCAACCTCCTTCCTCAATTCATTATTTAAATTTAAATAGTGCAAGTAATGTCTTCGGCAATTAACATTAAAAAACCCTCAATCCTTTACCCAAACCGAGTATAATAACATCGAAGCAAAGTTTAAAAGAGTGATGGAGGGCTAGCATATGTGGTGATTATGTAATTGAAGATGGTTTTCCTATCTCCCATATGATGCAGAAGAATGGCTTTAGGAAAAAATCATTGGTCACCCTCAAAAAGTAATCCATAAATTGCCATTGTTTCTGGTTGTGACTAAGAATGAAGAGAATGGTTATGAAATCAAGGAGAGTTGGCAAGAGTTTACAATGAAGTGGGGCAGTATACCTTAACCATACTTGAAACACCAAACAGAAAAATCATGCAAATTTCCTCTTATGCGCAAGCCATCATAAAATAAGGTTATGCGAGAGTCCTCATTGTGATCATAGCCAACATTTTCCCCGAGACTCTTATGGATTGTGAGTCCCCACACATGGCTCAACCTTGCCCATTAGGACACCAAATTTTCGACAACACCCTGCTCTCCTCTTTCAAGATATAAATTTTTGCAACAGTGGCCTCAGGGACATTTCTCAGCCTCCCTTACTAAACGAATACAACACCTTGCAATATCTCCCTCTATGGAAGAATTCAAAGGAAATCTAAAGGAAAATACATGCACTACAGTTTTAGCACCGAAGAGGATGAAATTTGATACCAACGTATGGGTATGAGGAGTATTTATGTCGAAGAACTCCTAATTGAACAGACATTTTGTAACCTCCATGCGAGAATAAATTAAGATAGGAGAAGATAAGATGAACAAGATTTTCCCAGTGTGACTTGTCTATGTGCAAGTAAGGATAAGTGTTATCCAAATTACATCAGAAGACAAGAGAATAACCACTCACAAGAAGTTATCATTGGCTTGCTACAAGTCTGGTAGCTTCACTCACTTGCCTACCTAAGGGATAGTTGTCCTTGACCTAAAGAACACCCCATGTTCTTATAATCTTTTCACCCAAAAAGAAGTTCATAATTTCATAAGGCCTTTACAAGTATTAGGATTACCTGAGGTGAATAAGGTTATTGTTTTCAAGATGGAATGCAATTTCAATTCTTTAGGCTTTAAAGTCACTCTTTATCCTTATTTGAGTAGTGAGCGATAACAATTACCCCAACACCAAATTCCTTTAAACACCTCTAGATCAGTGAATAGGGCCAAAAAAAGACATTATAGGGGACCAAAAGGGAAACAACAACCCTTAATGGGATTTTATCCAACAACCTAGTTGGGAAGGTGTCTCTTTAGCTTGAAATCTACCAATAAAATGCACTACTTCTGAAAGATACCAAAACCCAATGTCATCACTCATAGTAAACTATTATAGGGTCAGAGTAGACACACACAATCACTTAACCCATTATTACATAAAAGAAAGCATGTGGAAGTGGTTTTATCCATGTTGTGATTCTATTACCCAGAAATTGGATTTTATGTATTTGGAATGTTTTTATTTGCATTTAGTAGCAAAGGAACATCTGGCTTCATTAATAAACTATTTTGACAAAGTATTTTAGTATCATTCATTGTCTTGATATTTTTTTGTAAGGTCATGATCTATCTCTAGCACTTCTAGCTACTTTTGTAACTTTGGAGAATGCTTATTTCATTTCTAAGAAATAACCCTGAGGCTAAGGTTCTCTAAAATTGAAAAGTACTCACTACGGATAAACAAAAATGATCATTTCAAATACATTAACAAGAAGGTTTACAACACCTAGACATCGATATTCATATCATTTATATGGTAGATTGGGTCCCGACTTCCTTGTTGATAATCCTTAGAAATCAAAATATGAAATCACCATATTTGCTTCATGCCTATTCATGGTTCTAGAATTGCACGAGATGTCCAAGTATTTAAACATATGGGCATTCTTAACTTGGTAAGAAAGATTCCGAGCATCTTAAATGGCATCACTGGAATGTCATATTTCTTGTGGTGCACCTTTTACACTACACTTTTGTAGGTCTTCTCAGTGCTTGAGCCAGTGACCATGAATGCATCTTGCACTCATTAGGATAATTGAGGATATTATGTTAATCATAGAATATAGTTGAGTCATATTAATCACATTAAGCAGTCGGTTCACTTTAGGTGATGGCAAGATTTGGAAATTCTTGCATGGATGCAGCTTGAAAACATTCACTCCCTGCAACTTATTAAAATTTCCTCTGAAATTTCAGTTTGATTTCAATCATAAATTATGATTTTATACTTATGTCAGGACCATGTATTTGCACAAATATTCAAAGTTACAATTATTCATTAGCCCAATGTATGGTTCAATCAGTCATACTTTCTTTTTCTAAGATATCGAAGTTCATTGCAAGTTAGTAGTGGCAGTTATTGGGGTTTTATTTGTAAAATTATCTTAGCAGATTCCTAAAAGAAATTCCATCGATTGTCTTTAATTTTAGAACATCCCAATTTACCATGATTCTCCTTTCTACTTTATTTGTAAGAAAATTTTCAATATTTGAGTTATGTAGAGTATTTTAAGCTACTCTTTTAAATGCTCACATATTTTACTTCTTGTCCATGTTTATCTATCTAGAGACACTTTAGGTCCCTAAAGACTTCTTTGTGTGAATAATATAGTAGGTCCGAATGTAATTTTCTTATTTTTGCTTGGGAAGAAAAAAAGAGGAATTTATAATTTTTACAAAAACTTTACTTTATGGAAACTTATTAATTGTACATATATTAATGTCTATAGACTTGTGCTATAAGTCTCCTCATTTTAACAATCTTATTATGTCTAAAACTAATGAAATTAAAGCATGAGTGTGTCGACTAAGTTATATGAATACACAGAGAATATGTTGGGCTAGAGTATATGTGTAATAGGGTAGATCCTATTACTATGCACAAGGTGGGGCAAAATATAGCCTTTAGCTTTGCATATATCTGTCATAGTTTTTTTCCTTTTTTCTTTTTTTCTTTAGCATAAAGGTGTTATAGGAAGAATACAAACCACCAAGCTTATTCAACTTCCTAATTTAGGACCTAAAGCTCATTCATACCCTACAGAGGTGGGTTATTTCTTAGACCACAATACTTGAACTTAGAGCTCTCATACCATTTGTCACATACCTCCTTGATCCAATATTAAAACCCCATATTTTGTTCCTCCTCTAAATTTAACTTGGCTTAAATATGCAATAGTTGTCATATGCGTTCATATATAATCATCCCATAGACAAACTTAACACCCGCAATTCTACACATGCATACATCACATCGCAGTGGAATGCATCAATCATGATCATTCAAGATCTTACAGTCAATTTCTGTTACTCTAAGGATTTAATCCAAGGATTAGTGGACTCATTTCATAAATACACTATAGTTAACTTCTCGATATAACATGTTCGTAGTCCTATTGGCGTATCTTATGCAATACTAACCATAGTGAATAAATAGTAAAGATGAAATTTAGTAGATGCAATTCATAGTGTAAAAGGCCTAGCATGGATAACCTAAACCACTAGCTCTATGATGGCAACCTTAAAACATAATTATTCATCCTACCTAGTTGTTTCATGCATCATTATTCAATTATCTTTCTACACAAATATCACACATGTAGCTATACACATATGGTGAGAGAATTCGACAATGTACAAGGTAAGGAAAAACATACAAAAAATCCCATCCAATGGAATTCTATAAGAGAAATTAAAATAATATCACATGGAAAACCGAGCAATGCCACCCAACCTAGAACTACCTGCTTCTAGTTCAACCCTAAGCTGAGAGTTCCTTTCATTGATCAATTGCCTCATGTTGATCTCTTCCATGGGTATATAATACCCTCTTTCATGATATGGTTTCCGTTAGTGCCATCCTACTTTTATGGATATTTTTATCCATTTTCCTACGCCTTTCCTAGAAAAGCTTGCCTTTATCTCCCGTGAGGATTTTGCTCATCAAAGCTTGCCTTTTCTTGGGCAAGGCTTTTATGTTTTTCCTTAACTTAGCATCTTTCTCTAGCTAAGTATTTTAATGGATATTTATCTCCAAATCCATTAATCTCACCTAGATCTGGATCTAGAAGTCTTATTATGAATATTATTGATTCCCATACACCAAAGGGATTTGGCAAGAATCTCCTCTCTTGGTGCCTTGCTTTTCCAAGTGATTAATTATTTTATTTATTTCATAAGGTATTTACTTTTCATGTTACATGTTAGACCTACCTTTTCTCAGCTTAGGTTAGCAAAGTTTTACTTACAAGGGAGGGGTGTTACATATATGCAATTTTAAAGAATACATAAAATACAAATTTAAATGAGCAAACATACAATTTTAAATTTTGAAATATGAAACAGAAATACAAATTCAAATAGAAAAACACATAATATATATTTCCAAGTTGTGATGGACCTCCTTATCCTACCTTGGAATCTAGCTCCTAAGCTCCCAATTTGTAAAGTTTCTTTATTTTTTCTATATTTAATTGTTAAGATGCAATACTAGCAACAATATCTTTACCCTACCCTTAGAACATCATTAGTAATTCTATAAAAAAACTCGACAATCATTATCAATTTAAGAATAGAGTCATTCTGGTATCGTCTTTTAACCTTATGTCTGAGATTTCTAGTAAACGTGATTTAGTAGATGGAGATGGAACTAACCATAACATGAAACCTATAATAATTTCCTTACCTACATCAATGATATTAATTAAACTCTATTATCATGATCATCCATCATTATTATAGGTCTTGTTTCCATCATGCATAATGAATTGGTTAATTAAATACAAATCTTAGATCATGCATTATATAGGTAACGTATCTCATACACACACTAGGTACTCTCAAAAACCTGGTGATATGCAAGTCAATTTCATTGGATATCTTACTGACCCATATATGCATAACTAAAACGATGTACCATCAATTCCTTATATTGCATGCAGGAGCATCTAATTTCATTATGCACGACATAGACCATGTTGAACACTTGATAATACTACAGGAGACACCGTTCCATAATTGTTCCACATGCATGAACATCTACAAAACACTAAAGCATGCTACTCTTTCTTATCATTGCAAAGATAACCTTAACAATGTCGATATGCATATGAGAGCACATGACAGTTATATGCATTATTGAATCCATCATTTATATAAAAGAGGAAATTAAGAAATCCATATCTCTGAATTGTTGGATTTAACATCCCAATAATTTTATTAGTACACAAACCCATGTAATTCATTCAAACATTATCATGGTGAGGAAACTTAAGAAACCATTTCATAAAAAAATTTGGAACAATAACAGAGATTTAATAAAATATTATCATAAACAAACTGGAATTTTCGTAGAGAGAGAGAGAGTAAGAATCATCATAAAAACATGCCACGCATCTGACACCAACTAAAACTTTACTTGGAGGGAGGAGCACCACCACCCAACCATGAATCACCTATGATTCCCCCAGAGCCGAAGATCTTGCCAAGGATCAGCTTCCCTCAATTGATCAATGCACTAGGTATTTAATACACTCTTCCATGATTTAGTTACCAATAGTGGCATCCAACTTTTATGGATTTTTCCATTTGACTAGGTCTTTTCCGAAAAAGCTCATCTTTTTCTCCCACAAGGCTTTTCCTCATAAAATCTTGCCTTTATCTCCCAAAAATATTTTACGTCTGATGGGTGTTTATTTCCCATCCATTCAATGGATATCCATTCCATCCAAGCTTATCTAGAATCCGATCTAGAAGCCTATCATGAAAGATTCATCTCTATCCCATTCCTCATGGAATTTGGAAAGAATATCATCTCTCTTCGTGCTCCACCCAGTGATTTATTTTATTAATTTATTTAATAACTCATTTTCTTTTCCTCAAATTAGTTTTAGTATAGTTTAACCCACAAAGGAGGGTATCACACTTATCTTCCCTCAGCTTAGGTTTATAATCATTTAACACATAAGGGAGGATAACAGAATTATCTTTAGCGCAACTTATGTTTACAATAATTTAGCACACAAGGGAGGATATCACACCTAAATTTAACTTAGATTGGTACACAATAATTTAGTACACAAGGGAGGAGTGTTAAATACTACCCTCCTTAAATTTTACACTATCCTCGATGTATCACTGCATCATGTCCTCATTCACAGGTAGTTGGTTTCAGAATCAACAACCCTCATGGCTTTGCCATTTGATGAAATGTTTCCAATGTACATCGGTCACAAGGAGTGCTCTGAGCACATCTCCTTCCATAGGTACATCGGTCTCAAGGAGTGCTCTCCTTTCGCAGCTACCTGTAACATTATTGTCAAACCATTTGTGAGAATTTATAGATGAACAATTTTAGCTATGATAAATATCATAATCTGTTACTTAATATTATTAAAGCAGTTATTGCTTATCATTTATTTTATCTGAAGAATGCATATCTTCGACTTGCATTATTTCAAGTGTTTGTGTTCTTGTCGAACACTAGGTTCCTGCAGTCTCTCTACATAAAATACATCAGTTAGCATATTTTCCACATTAATATGCCTGCAAGGTCATAACATATTAGTTCACATACCAATATATATTCATCATATATATATTCATTGTAATTGTATGTATGCCAAACTACGATTAACCATAGCTACTTTTACCAAACTTACATTCCTTATTTTGAGTAACCTCCATGTTTGTTTACCTAGCTAGACATCTATCCAATGACACTATGCATACTTGTACATAAGGTACATTATACACACTAATACACATTTAATTTTTCAACCTCATAGCATATGTAGTCATACAAGTACCGTATATATTGTTGTGCATATTACCACCTGTGTTATAGCCCATCATACCATTCCCATGGTATTACCTGGATGAAAAAACCATTGTTCACATATTTTCTACCATGTTAGTATCATACCAAACATTTGTTTATCTTTTCCTAGCAATTAAAATAACTATGTTAAGTTGACAAGGAATTTGTATGAGCATGGTTCATTTATGTAATGAGAGAAGGTTTTATCAAGTGTAAATCATTCTTAGATTACATGTGGTTGTAACACAATATTCATAATATAATATGTATTCATGCATATTTTCATCATAGGTAGATATTAGCTCATAGTTAATAATTGTTGGCTTAATACTTCATTCTTAAATCATTTATCTAGGGTGATTTACTATTTCCCTTTTTATGTTTCAACAACTTAACCACTATGCATTATACTTTACCAATGTGATGATTATGTCAATCATGTTCTTTTCTTCTGCAGATTACTCCCCTTTTATAGGGATTCAGATGGTCACATATTTAAGGTTGTTAACCTGAATTAACCATGAGCTGCATTATAATTCCAACAATTCATTAAACTCAAGACTCTTTCATGCCATGGATGGTTGACACCTTTCATAAACCAAATGATAACTACAATATTGTTATAAGGCTATAATATTGTACACCCATGTGTTTACATGGAAAATTCATATGCCTCATTATTATGTGTAGAGTTTTGCATGATTATTTCCACAACAAGTTTATCTTGATGACCCCTTAACCAGGGTTATGATAACAATATTCCAAACAATCCATGACAATTCATGAGTATATGTATCATACAACAATAAAATAATGTTGCAAACATGGAATTCCTGTATTGAAGCCATCGATGATGAAAATATCATGATGATATATTTCAATTACATCAATGTATAAAATTCTCACAATCTTTCTTAGTCAATATTCTCATAACATGTTCAAAATAATCTGCTAACCATATCCTACCAATAGGGCATGTTTTCTCATGGTCATCACCTAACAAGGTAAGTCCTCATCCATAGCCATAGTAGCTTACTACAATTTGTGCATAACATTTGTCATAATAGAAATTATTAATTGTTATAGCTTGCTAATTTTACTATATCCACTGTTCTTTATCCTATAAACATTCTAGAGTGGATGATTATTCTATCATCATCACACCATTCTCACCATAGATATAATATCCTATGGCATTGAACTTGCCTCACCATTTGTTTTAAGGTAAATAGCTATGTAGGCCTTAATGACTTGGTTATAAGGATTTTAATATAGCAGTAGGAATTAATACCTACTTAATGAATCCTCCAATCTGACCATAATTCTCTCAAGGTGCGATTAATCAATTTTTTTTAAATATGAAAATTTCTCATAGTTTGCATCTTGGTGTTGCTTTTCATAATCACTTAATACTTCATGTACACTAAAAAGGTTCTGAATTTTAACTACAATGGTAGATTTATTATAAAATAAATCAAGTAATATCGATCTCTTAAATGCAGGCCGCACATGCCAATTACACGAATGTTAATAACAACAACACAATACTCACAAGTTCTATTGGTGTAGACATGACATATTCATGGGTGGTACACCTTGCTTCCTTGGTACATGATAATTTATGCTAAATTTTACCTGAGATATAATTCAAGTGACTAAAAGTTCTATATATGTAAAAGTAAATTCCTACATACTTGCATCACGTTCCACTCTTGGTGTAGACATGACATATTCGTGGGTGGTACACCTTGCTTCCTTGGTACATGATAATTTATGCTAAATTTTACCTGAGATATAATTCAAGTGACTAAAAGTTCTATATATGTAAAAGTGAATTCCTACATACTTGCATCACGTTCCACTGAAAAGATAATTTCTTTCAGAGTTCAAGGTATACATAAATACCCACCAAGTACTAACTTTTGAATAATAGTAAATCATAATCATTGGTGCTTATCCAAATGATAAGTTCAACAGTGAGTCCAAGAGGTGTCTCAATTCCTAACATGGAAGGGTTCCTACTTATTAAGTAGTGACCCCAACACCTTTTCTGTATCTCCACATAAATTTTATACACATAGATTTTTATACTATTTAAGAGTGACTTAAAATCTTAACACCATATTCTTTTCATTTAGCCAAGTGGCTACATCATTTTTGTACGAGTGTCAATTTTCTTTTTTATTTTTATTTCGAGAAGAAAACAAATATACATATGCAGGTGCGATCCTGTCACTCTAAAAAAAGCATGTGCATGCTTCAGTTAAACAAATATTACATGTGTTTCTTATATCATAACCTTGTTTTCATCAAAGTTCTAAATAATAATAAAAAATCCATTCACACATCTACTCTTACGAGAATATCAATCATAAATTTAACATCATTTTTCTTTTCAAATGGTTTCTTTCCTTTGACAACTTCTAGCAATAATATCAAACATTGATAGAAAGCACTATGGTTGGAGGATTATTTCCATACATTTCTCCTGCCATTTCTATCACTCCCTCCTGCAACCTAATAGCCTCTTTTGAATCACAGATCAAACTTTCCTTTCGTCTCCCTCTAGACATGCTAGAAGGTGAGAAAAATAAAATGAGATCTAGTTTCTTTAGTTCTACCCATCATACAGACAAGTATAAGATTAGTGAACATGGAGGTTCCAACTCTAAAAGTTTTGTCATCGCATGTTTCGCATATTTCGCATGTTTCCCTACATCTATAATTTCATGAATTCTGAAGGCATTGAGCACTGCTCCCCACATAGTTGCATCAAGTTCGAAAGGCATCTTGTCGACAAGGCCTCTACCTCATTCAGCCTTAGAGGTTGTCCAAGGAGATCAATCTAGTATGATTTTGGTGTGATCTGATAACATCTAGCCATGGAATCGAAATACGCACAACCCTTTTCAAACTTACTTGAGTTCTACAGTCTTAATAAAAACGTATTGCAATCTTAATGAAAGTGGCAGTGACAATATCTTATATACGAAAAATGCGTAATTCCATTTCACGTTCCAACTATGTTGTCAAATTTATTGTGTCACAAGCCAGATAGGTAGGTAAATCCCAGCTATTGATTATGAGGATCATAAACAAATTATAATGTTTTATGGCTATTAAACCTTCAAAACCCACCAAAAGGAATCTAGACGTGAGATAATTACCATCAAGTCAAAATTACGGCAAACAATTATGATTGAGAAGAAATAATACTCCCAAGCTCTTCTTCAAATAAGCCTTTGCTTTTTTCCCTTTCTCCATATCCCTTCTCCAAAATGAGAACTCACAGTGACTTCTCCTCCACTCTTAATCGCTCACTTCAGCGAGGCTATTAGGGCGGAGTGAAGGAATAATGGACAGTTAGCTCCATGCTCGAATTCCAACAGTTTCTGGGTATCAGGGCATGATAAGGATGGACGTGGCAACCTGAATAAGTCTTAACAATTCATAGATATGGCTACGAAATCATTTTAGATGCTGGAAAATCCCTGTGGAATATGACATCCAACCCATCAAAATTTGTCAAATATTGATAGAATTTCTTGGCTGGTCATTGCTATATAGAAAATCATGTAACATTATTTCTGTTCAATTATTCTTTTAAGGGTATGCTCATCAGATCCACAACCACATGAATGATCCATAACCAGAACCACGACCATGGCTATAACAGTCATGTCATAATGTGTGATTGATACAGACGTATCCATAGTATATTTACAGAAAACTCCACCTAACATAGTGAACAGAATAACAAAATAAATTTATATATACCTTTGATAACGTGTATCAGGTTATAGGATCAAAATTTAGAATTCCAATCCGGTATCATGATAAAAAATAACTGGAAACAACTTACCTTTTCCAACTCTATGAGATTGCAACAGAAACTTTTGAGCATCATTTGCTACATCTATCACCTTCCATAGGGTACCAGAGGTAAAGAAATCAGAGGTTGTCCTGGCCTTGACTACGTTTTTATTTATTTCTGAAGTGTCGTACTACCATTGGGAGCATCTTCTCCATGGCTTCCCTGATTTGTTTTCTCTATAAGGCAACAGAGGATCATGTCAAGGAGCCAGAGATACTCACAGTTATAGCACTAGATATTTTATTACATGATTTACCAATGGTTACTCTCTACATACAGTTATAGCACTAGATATTTTATTACATGATTTACCAATGGTTACTCTCTACATACTGGATGATGAGGTTAAGAATTATCCTAGATATTTATTCCATTACTCATACTCACACACAAAGTCATGTAGTCATGTTCTGCCGTTAACGTTCCTACATTCGTAGGACAAAAATTCAGCTTTCCAGGATTGAATTCCCTTCTGAGATAAGACAAACGCAAAATGTAATATTTAAACGGGAAACATCAATCTAAAGCTTTTCTCACAATGTTTCTAAAAGCTAGGAAGGGTGAGCTTTGTGGGGTGTGGAATTTTCATGTTGCTTCAGCAGCCGTTTCTTTTATCCATTGTTCGTCGGGCTGGAAAACTGACCGCTTTGCCATAAGTTTCTCCGAAAATAAAACTAGAAGCCACTGCCTCCACGTCGGCAAGGTTTACATGCCAACAACGGTTATAATTTTACTATATGTACATCTTATATTCAAAAATCCTTATCCGTAAACCATACATAAAATTCTTTTTTATTGTTTCTCATTGGTTGCTTTTACCAACATTATTCTTTAAGCCTTTTTTAGTTAACCCTATATCTATAAGCCAAAAGTAGTCTTTTGGGATTTAAAAATTTAATACCTCTCCAGGTCATTGGATAAGGTGGATCTCTCCTGGATGTTTCCCATGCAATAAGGATAACCAGCACTGACAGTTCAGGAAACCCATAAAATAGCCACCCAAACCAGCATTCATCCCATCCTGAAAGTGAACAAAAAATCTCTAACATACTCAAAAGAAAATGACTACGACTGAGGATCAAGCATCATACCCGCGTATTCAGTGTTAATCCATAGGGAGGAGTAATAGTATGGTGAAGCACACGTCTCGGCTAAATTTCCTGACCTTCTTCCAGAACAAAATGAGAGCTAGCTTCTGTCCGTCCACATAGCATGCACATAAGCTCCATCCCCGTGCCTCGATTTCCTATTCAGATTGACAATTCTTCCTAGGTATTCTTCTCCTCTTCCGTCAAGGAGTTTCCAAAAATGCTTGGAGACATAACCGAATTGTTTGTTAAGAAGTTTCACAGGTTGAAACTGCCTCATACATCCCAAAGGTTGAGTTTTATCGCCATCATCTGAGAAAGGTTGAGTTCTCTGTTGTCAATGTTAAACTGGCCATGATATATCTGCCTTAATGGGTTAATCCATTTCATGCGAATCAGTTGTTAAGTGCGGCGATTTAATCACGGTGGTGAGGTCCTCCCTACAATGGATGGATTGGTGGTGGTTACCACCGAATGGGAAACAGGGTGACCGGGCAGACACACAGTTGGACCAACTCTTTTAATCTTTCTAGTTGCCATAGCCCAACGTGCACTTTTTCCCACTACGCATTCAGCCAACACAATTTAATATGGACATTACGGATGAGGCTGTTTATGCCATTCCTAAATACTTACTTAGTACACGGAAATTGATAATTTGTAACATCCCACTCAAGTCCATATCATGAACATAGAGTCGAATCAATTTTGGAGGAGGTCATATTTTTTAGTTTTAAATTCCAGAATTCTTGAATTACTAAATAATATAATACGCCAAAGAAGCCATAACAGCACCTTTACCTCCAAAAGGTAAAAAAAATGTTCTTTATATGACAAAGCGGATTAGATTTCCTCTGGTACTTTTGCTGCTGGCCTATCGTTTTAAAACCTACTCAAGTGTAAGTACATGAATCGATCTAATGGGCATGGATTTGAGACAACCTTAACAATTGTAGAGATTTATTTTACACTTTGCAGCCATGGAAAGGCACCTTCAAAATAGAGAGGGAAACACAAAGACCCCCAAGCTTATCTTGATAGCTGTTTGATGTAGGTTTGATTGAAGTCTCTTGAGAATTCTTTTGGATTTGACTTTATATTAAATTTTTTGATACCATATGGTCTTCCTAGAGGACTTGTTTGAGCATAAAACGTAGATGGGGCAGAAAACATCTTCCACCAATGCATAAAAACTTCCTCTTTAATTAAATTGCTTCATATAAAATCTTGTTACATATATATTGAATTAACATATGTGTATTCATGGTTCCTGAATAAACCATTAAGGAATCCTAACTTTCTTTAACAAAAACAAATAATATGACATTAACATGTTCTAAGCTTCAAATTTTAACTTCACCTTTATGGAATACATTTTTTTTTAAACTTGTAATGGCAATGCTACACAGGTGGATTGGTCCATAAGCATTAGTGTTTGAACCTTTTCTATGACACCATTGGTAACGAACCTCCTTAGCCTACCCTGGAATTTAACTCCTAAGCTCCTATTCCATAAATGTTTTTTTTTTTCTATATTTAATTGTTAAGAAACAATACCACTTAGTGTATCTTTAACCCGCCCTTATATCATCGTTAGTAATGATGTAATAGACTCCATAGTCATGATCAATTTAATTATAGAGTGGTTGTGGTATGGTCTTTTAACCTTATTGTCAAGGCTTGTGTCAATTTTTTAGTAAACATGATTTAGTAGATGAAAACGGAACTAACCATAACATGCAACCTATACTAATTTCCTTACCTACATAAATGATCTTAATTAAACTCTACTACCATAAATGATCTTAATTAAACTCTCCTACCATGATCATCCATCATTATTATAGTTCTTGTTTTCGTCATGCATAATGAATTGCTTAATTAAGTACAAATCTTAGATCAAGCATTATACATGTAACCTATCTTATAGACACAGTAGGTATTATCAACAAGTTGATGATATTCAAGTCAATTGCATAGGATATCTTACAGCCCCATATATGCATAACTAAAAGGATGTTCCATCAATTCCTTATATTGCATGTAGGAGCATCTAATTTCATTATGCATGACATAAACCATGGTGAACCTTTGATAATTCTATGGGAGACATTCCTCCATAATTATTCCACATCCATGAAAACCTGCAAAGCATGTTACTCTTTGCTACCACTGTAAAGATAATCTTAATAACTTCGAAATGCATATGAGATCACATGACAATTACATGCATTATTGAATCCATCATTTTCTATAAAAGAGGAAATTATGTAATTCATATATCTGAATTGTAGTATTTAACATCCTAATAATTTTGTTAGTACACAAACCCATGTAATTCATTCAAACATTCTCATGGTGAGGAAACTTAAGCATTCATCTCATAGAAAAATTGGAATGATAACAGAGACTTAATAAAATCTTCTCATAAAAACTTGGAACTATAACAGAGAGAGAGAGAGAGAGAGAGAGAGAGAGAGATTAAGAATCATCATACAAACATCCCATACATTTGAGACCAACTAAAACCTCTCTTGGAGGGAGGAGCAACATCACCCAACCATGAATCACCTTTTACTCCCTTCGAGCCGAAGATCTTGCCAAGCATCAACTACTTTCAATTGATCAATCACTGGGTATTTAATACCCTCTTTCATGATTTAGCTACCACTATCGACATCCTGCTTTTATGGATTTTTCCATTTTCCTATGTCTTTTTTGCAAAATCTCATATTTATATCCCAGGAGGCTTTTCCTCATAAAATCTTGCCTTTATTTCCCATGAAGCTTTTATGCTTCATGGATCTTTATCTCCCGTCCATCTGATGGATATCTAATCCATCCAAACTTATCTATAATGTCATATAGAAGCTTATTATGAAAGATTCATCTCTATTCCCATTCCTCATGGGATTTGGAAAGAATCTCCTCTCTCTTGGTGCTCCACCCTCTAAGTGATTTATTTTATTAATTTATTAATAACACATTTTCTTTTCATAATACATATCACCTAGCTTTCGTCATCTTAGGTTTAGAATAGTTTAACCCACAAAGGAGTGTATCAAACCTAGCTTCCCTCAACTTAGGGTTACAATCATTTAAAAGACAAGGGAGGATATCAAACCTAGCTTTAACTCAGCTTAGGTTTACAATAATTTAGCACACAAGGGAGGATATCACACCTAGTTGTAACTCAGCTTAGGTTTGCAATAATTTAGTACACAAGGGAGGGGTGTTAAAAAACTAAGGAAGTACACATAATACAATTTCAAGTTAATATAAAAACAAACACCCAAATATGAAAATGCAACATTAAATAAGCAATCAAACACTATAAAAAGTAAAACATACAGTACAAGTTCAAGCAAACAAACAATATACAAATTGGACTAAACACAAAACATGCAATTTCAAATAACTAATTGCACATGATAAAATTTCAAGTCAATAAAAGAAAACGCTCAAATATTCTTATCTAGCTTTAAAAACACACACACACACACAATATACAAATTAAAATCTACATTATGTTTACCCATTCAAATTCATAATTCATCACAATAAACACATGATTACAATTCCAAATTACATACAAATATTCATAAATAAACATGGATACAAGCATTCACATATATATGGGATTTTAATTAAATAAAAATACAAAATACTAGACCAAATAAGCAAACACACTATATAAAATTTGGTCTCAAAATACAAAAGAAAATAATCATTATTAGGACAACCCACATATAGATATGAAATTTCAAAAAAGAAAACACGCAATTCAACTAAACACACACACAAATTCAAAGTAACATGGTATAGTATCAATTCAATATATGAACATAAAGACATAAATACATTAAATTATATATGTATACCATTATCTAATTATATAAAATATAAATAATAGAATATAAAAAGCTTTAAAAATCAACTAAAATGAAAACCAAAAAAAAATAAAAAACCAATATGAATGGCCTGTTAAGTATAATTATATTTAGTGTTTTTCAATGCATGGTGAAAGATTGTATAATTTATATTTTTGTAAAAAATATATATATATAGAT